>PVJI01002806.1:0-137427 GCA_004026765.1 Micronycteris hirsuta | reverse complement strand
GACTCATGAGAGAAGGCACCAAGGCCAGATCAGCTACCAGGGAACTCAGATCAGCCACAGCCAAGACGCTTGTGAGGTAAGCAAGCAAAATACAACCAGAGAAACAAATTATAACCAGAGACATTGAAATTTAGAACATTCTGGCAGTAACCAGAGGGGAGGGGGAAGGGGATAATGGGGACAAGGGTATTCAGGAACTACTATAAAGGACACATGGACAAAACCAAGGGGGAGGGTGGAAGCAAGGGAGGGAGGTGGGTTTGCCTGGGGTTGGGGGTGGGGGTAAATGCAGACAACTATAAGTGAACAACAATAAAATAAAAAAAATAAAAAAAATAAAAAAAGACTGGTGATGGCCCCGCGTCAACCCTGAATGGCAGCCGAAGCTACTTCCACAGACCTGCTGGAGATGTGGTCGGGTAGGTGACAGGGCTAAAGGAGAAAGAACGGTCTTTCTCATTGACGGTTACCTCTGCAAACTCTTGTCAACCTAAAAATTAATTTAAAACAGTAGAATGAAAATAATGAAATACAGTGGAGAACTTCAGCTTTGAGAACACAGACATCCAGATGGGTGAGGGACCCTGTTGCCAGGCTGCCTCTCCTCTGTGGAGCCCCTCCCTGACGAGGAGGCTGGTGCGGGTTACAACCAGCTTCTCCTCCTTTTCTGTCTCCGAACAGGCTGCCACCCTCAAGCGTCTGCACTTCCACAGAGGCTTCTCTACCTTTTAGCAAATGGGGCAGGTCCTTGACCCTTCCTATCACCCTGTGAAAGATGTTTAACCCGGCCTTTCATCCCCTTGCCCTGCCCCTGCCAGTCCTCAGAGTCAGTCTGATAAGTGTCACAAGGCACATGCACACAATCACGGCATTCTGGAGGAAGACCACACGCTCACTAACATGCTTACTGAGTGAGGGAGACACCCCTCCTCTCTAACTGTCACGAGGAAGACGGGAAAGGGAGCCTTGAGCTTTGTCTACCCTGCTCCTTTACATGTCCCTGCCTTCCCTGTATCAGTGGTGCCTTCCAGGTACACAGCCTTCTGTTGCTTAGCAATGGCGTGCCTCTCTCTGGACTTCAGCAACCACCTTGAAGTTCTCGTAGCAGCCGCAGCAGGAAAGCCAGGCTGGACCTCCAGGAGCTGCTCCTGCTGCTGCTCACAGGCCACGTGTAGGAACAGGCCCCAAAATAGGCCCGAATATGAAACCCAAGTTTTCTTTTTAACACTCAGGACCCACAGTGGCTCTTGGAAAGTCCTGCCATGCTCCCCTGGCTCCCCCTTCTACACTGGGCTTCTTGCCCCATGTATCTGCCCTTCTCTCTGCCCTGGGGCTCTGAATCTGTCTCTCTGGTCTAACCTCCTCTTGGAGTTTGAGGCCCATTGTCCTTTTGTCCATACTGTAACGCCATATCCATGTCTCTCTGGGTCTCTGTGGTGGCCCCAGCCTTCTTTGGGTCCCTCCTGCTTAGACAGTGTAACTTACAGTCTCCCCTTCACTAACACAATCCCCTTGCTCACCACCTCCAAGGGCACTGCCCCATGTTGCCATAACAACCAGGATCACACCCCTTGTTATGAGAGAACAGGGAGGACAGCACAGAGGCAGCCCCCAGGAAAATCCTGCTTTGGTCACTTAGCCTGCCCCAGACTTTAGCTTCGATGGAAACTGACCTTAGACTTCTGGCAAATGAGAAGAGGACTAGGCCCCAAAAAGAAAGCAGGTCCTTCCTACTGCCTCCTCTCTATTCTCTCAGCTACAAGATCAGAGGCTTTGGGAGAATCCCTTGACGAAGCTCGTACCTGTGACTGATAGCAGGCACCTGCACACTCCCAGAAGAACGCTCCCAGTTCCCGGCTAACAGAGTGCTCCCCAGTCGCCCTGTCTGTGTCCCCTGACTTGACCTCTTTACCTACACTCCCTGCTGCCCCATTCCCTTAGACCTTGATGCTTGGGTCTGACAATATTGTCTCTGGGTTAAGAACCAGGACAAGAAAGCAGTCAGCAAGAGACAGCTGAGAGAAAATACTTACAGAGTAACGGGGGAGAGGTGGAGCTCAGCTCCCAGGCAGGCCTGGCTTGACGGATGCTGAAATGAGGACATGAGGGAAGCTTGGGGAGGGGGGCGGGTCCTAGATTCTGCCTTCTAGCAGAGGAAGCAGGCAAACAGCAGATGGAACAGAGGAGGCAGGAGGCCAGACTAAGTGACCTCACCCAAACTGTTGCCTGCTGCTATTGCAACCTGGCGAGACTCCCAGCTCTCCTGGGTCCCCAAGTAGGAGAGCTTTTTATAGTTCACTCCCCAACTTTGGTTTGAATAATTAAACAAGATGGACAGAAATAGCAACCGGACAGCAAAGGCAGTTATTTTGGGGTTTTCTGGAACACAGAGTGCTCCTGGGCAACACCCCACCCCTTCAGGGGGAGGAGCCAGCACCAAGGCCGATGGGTGATTGGGAGATTCTCGAATCTCCCCCTACCATCTCGCTCCCTACCCTCGCCTGTCGTCCCTCGGGAGGGTCTCACTGCTTCTTTCTAGTCTTCAAGGAAGGAGAGGGCTCTTACTACCTCTTGCTCATAGCTCCTCCCCTGACAGGAAGTCCCTTCTGTTGTCTGTCAGCCCTTCTACTTCAGAGATGGGAGCAGATATTGACAATGAAATCAACAAGCAGCTGCAAAACAGGCTGAACCAGGACCAGGTGGCTATTGCTCCTCTGGCCAAGAAGCTGGAATCAGGTTTAAGAGGTCTTGCGCCTCCTGCCCCCTCTATAACTATTGTAAAGCTGTGGAGGGAGTGTAGGTTGTGGTTGGGGGGTGAGAGGCAGAGCTAGAGAGAGGAATTGGCAGCGGGTGGAGGGGGGGGAGTACAAACTAAAATCCAGAAAAGAAAAGGCCATACATGGATTAGTTTCTGACTGAGGAACTCTAAAGAGGCAAGAAGCTATCCTCTTCCTGCTCCCTTTTAGTGTCCTGTGTCCCTGGCAGAGAAGCCCAGCCTGGGTTTCCCAGGACAGGGTTTTAGCAGCTCAGCTGGGGATGGGGAGAGGTGAGGAGGCCCCCTCAGGTCTCCATTGCAGGCCAGTCATTTGTGGCTTGTTTGCATAATACTTTTGGTTCAACCACAGAAATTAGGGCCTCACATCAACTCTACCTGAGGCTATACCACAGAGCTTAAAACCTGGGCACAGAAGGGACATTTTTATTTTCTCCCTTTGGGTAAAACTTCAGGCGTGGGTTTGGAGGTCAGATTTCAGGAAACACTGATATCATTCATTCATTCCTGTTTATTCATTCAGCAAACATTTAAAAAGCACCAGTTATAAGCCTCCCATTGTGTTTGTGCTGGGAATAATTAGTATTAGCAAGGTCCTTGACTCAGGAAGCTCATAGTTCAGTGGGGGAAATGGCTATCTTAAAACCTATTTCCCACCATTACTGGGGTTTGCTATGCAATACATATCATACTTTAATCCTCATACCAAGTCTATGGCCTAAGAAGCATTAGCCCCATTTGTCAGTTATTAGAACTAAAATGAAGAGACTTGTCCAAAGTCACTCAGCTACTAAACAGTATAAAAGGGATTGGTACCCAGGTTTACATGACTGCAAGTTCTGTGCTTTTCACACTGCCCTGGGGTCGCAAATGCATGGAAGGAAGATATAGGTTCATTAAATGTTGTGGGTGGGTGTTCAAAAGAGAGAGAGATTGTCTTCAGTTGCGGGTATGCGCTATGCATGCTCACTGGGGCAATCAGGGAAAGCCTCCTACAGGAGGTGGCTTTGTAGTGGCCTCTATTCATATCCACTAAGTGTTTTGTACTTGGTGCTGGGGATACCAAGTGAACAAAATCCTACCACTGTAGACATGCGGACAGGAATAGAGGAGTGGCTGAAATTGTAAAAGGGCTAGGCTTCAATACCAAGTCTTCTTCACCCTCAGAGTTGTCCTGCTCCTTCTGGGTCTTTCTCCTAGGCGTAAATACTCAAACTTCTAGAAGAAAGGCTCCCCCCCTACTCTGGGAAGTCCTTCCTAACGTCCACCCTACATTTCTTCCTGTTCCATTAGACTCTTCCACCTTCCATTTCACTTTTCTTTTTCAAGGCCAAATCTCACAGCTGTATCCGGGTAGACCGAAAACTTCTGGCCCTTTAAGGCTACCTTCTTCCCCCCACGTGCCGTCTGGTTGGGTTGGCGACGCTGACGCACGCGTGACGTCAATGGCAGCTGGCGTGGTCTGGGCACGAGGAGCGAAGTTGGAATGGGGGTTGGGGGCGAGAACATGAAGGCTACATTTGCATTTAAAGGGGCCATTCCCGGATTAGTGATCAGGACTTAAAAGAAATGTGAATCTAGCAAACTTGACATTTTGGACTACGGGGCAAGGAAAAGGCGTGGTGCAGCTGAAGTCTCTCGTGGATCGAGTTTGTTAATGTCAATTATGTCCTTCCGCGTAAAGGGGAAATAGTCCGTCGGTGCCCCGGCTGGAAGCACGTGACTTGGAGGGGGTGGTGGGGAGGGGAGAGGGAAGGAGGGAGGAGCTGGGAGAAGACTGTCAGGCTTCGTTTCAGCTGCCCCCACCCCCACATCCTGCCCACCCTCCTGCAGCTGCCACCACATCCTGCCCAGGCAGGGAACTCATGTGGGGGGCACTGATCTAGGACCTGGCTTTGGCACCCCTTCCCTTGCCCCTTTCAGTTGCAGGGTAGGATCTCTGATCTTTGCCCCAGCCAGCCTACCCCCTGCCACAGTTTGGGGCACAGCTCCCTGCCTGACTCTTCTGCCCTACCCCACACCTCCGGCCTGTGGAACTTGACCAGAACTCCAGATGAGAGAGCCCCAATCCTGGGCTAATACAGTTACCAATGGACAAGTAGAGGTGTTCAATAAAGTTTTTATAATCTTAACCCAGATGCAGTTATACACACAGAGTCATGTAACAGACATTTGCTGAGCGTTTTCCATGGCCAGGTCCTGCAAAGCCCTACAAACCCAAATTTGAGTTAAACTGCTGCCCTCAAGGAGCTCAGGATCTGGTGAAGAGGAGTAAATTAGAAACCAGAAATGTCAGTACAATATGGTTTGTACTGATGGGGCAGAGATACAGAGTAGAGGGTACTATGTACAAGTAGCGGCACAGGTGGATACACAAATCCATAAGGAGAATGTGTACACAGAAGGACCGCCAGTACTCATGTTGATGGCCCTTTCCCTCACAGCAACATGTACAATGTGGGGAGAGACTGGGGACTTTGCTGGGATCCCGGAAAAACTGGAGGAGTGATCTGCACAATGAAAGGGATGAGATGGCCCTGGCTGGTGTAGCTCAGTGGATTGAGCGTGGGCTGCAAACCAAAGGGTCTCGGTTGGATTCCCAGTCAGGGCACATGCCTGGGTTGCAGGCCAGGTCTCCAGTGAGGGCCATGTGAGAGGCAACCGTACATTGCTGTTTCTCTCCCTGTCTTTCTCCCTCCCATCCCCTCTCTCTAAAAATAAATAAATAAAATCTTAATTAAAAAAAAAAAGGATGAGATGGATGCAGGGAGGTGGCGAAGACTGTTCACCTGACTGGGGAAGGCAAAGAGGGTCACCAAGGAGCCAGGCAGAGACTGAAACAGCAATAATGGCTCCCCAGAGATATGAGACAATAGGCAGGAAGAGAAGCAGCCCTTGGGGATGAGGAAGACCTTTCCAAATTAGGTTAAATTAGGGATGCTTGGGGAGGCATGAAAAAAGGGGGCTTTTGATGTCACTTTGCCCTGTAGACTTATGAAGATGAGACTGTACAGAGGAGTTTACACATGCCTTGTAGGACTTAGGCAGTTGTCTTTCTGACTCCTGGGGGATTTTTTTTTTTTTTTTTTTTTTTTTTTTTAGCAACTTTGGGTTGTTAGATGATTTTTCTCTAGGGAATATGGGTTGGTAGCCAGAGGGAGAGAAGGAAGAATGAGATCCAAGCATCTCAGACAACTCGGGCATTTTCCACCCAGAGGATTGTGGGATGGGTAGTCCAGGGGCTAGAAGAAAAGGATGCAGTGAGTCACTTTCAGGAAGTCTTTATTACAGTCTGATTTCCAGCAACATTACTCCCTAGAATCTTTCTTAGTCCTCCATGGATATGTAAATATATAAATTCTACCCCTCAGTCTTTCCTACTCTGTTCTTTGGTGAATTATCATTACAGCATCTCAGGGTCCAGGACATTCCATCTCCCTTTACGACTCTCCCCCCACGCCCCCTATTCCCACCCCCGCCCCCTTCATTTGTCCCTCCAGCTCCTGGCCCTTTAAAACACCCTCCCAGGTGACTCACCTTCCTTCCTCATTCCTTTGTTGAGGACCCAACATTCCAAGGCAGGGAGGACTAACTGGCCAATCACAGGCTTGGCAAACCTGCCTCTGGCTTGAGATTGGCTGGAGCTGTGGTTGGCGGGATGCTCACCACCGCAGGTCTATAGGAGATTGGGGAGGGGGTTTCTGGAAATCAGCCCTGGGAAAGAATTTGTTCAAGGGCTGCTTCTGTTTTTGAGAGAATCCTTCTAGTAGATCTGGGGGCAGAGAGGTCTCTGGCTTGGAGAACCTCAAAACTGGAGGCTGGTGGAGAACCCAGTTCTCTAGGTCCCGTGGGGGCTTGGCTGCCCCACTTTTTTTTTTCCCCCTAGGACCCAATGGTCTGAAGGCTGAGTTCCCAGGCCTGTTCCTAAGAAGCCTTTTCCAGCAGCCCTGGATCTCTCCAGTCTCAACATTCTGCTTTCCCGACATCGGAAACAGCCGGAAAATAAACACCCTGATGACTAAACGGTTTCTCCAGCAAGAGCCTGGGGAAGCACTAAAAA
The DNA here is from genome assembly GCA_004026765.1 of Micronycteris hirsuta. NCBI lineage: Eukaryota > Metazoa > Chordata > Mammalia > Chiroptera > Phyllostomidae > Micronycteris > Micronycteris hirsuta. Next base: position 130,594 of record PVJI01002806.1, on the reverse strand, counting down.
TAGAGGCTACAAGTGAGGGGAGGTTTCCCACTTGAGGGAGGGAGGGTGCACTTTCCCATCCTGCTGCTAACAGAGCCCCAGGCCTGGCACAAGGCTGTTCTTCTCAGAGTCCTTGGGGACAGGGCAGATGGGCTTCTCTTGCCTACCCTTCAGGGCAAGCTGGCATTGCTTGGTAGGGAAGACTGACATCTTCTGGTGCTGGGGCCCCATCTCCCGCATATAATGGGGAACTGAGAAGCTACATTTGGGGACAAAGTGGGACACTTTAAATCAGGTTTCCTGAAGGAGGAGCCAGGTGGGAGGATTGGAAACAGGCCAAAGAAATAGGAGTCTGCTGTTAGGACATTTAAGACAAGCCTTCAACCTATTTGCAGAGCAAGTCTGCTGAGCTTGTCTCTTTCGAGGCTTGTATGTCATAATGGGCCTAAAGGGGTCTTTGCAGCCCGGCCCTTGAGTTACTATAATGCAGCATGAGGTACTGTTCTAACCAATCGACTTGTATGAACTAATTTAATCTTCATGCCAACTTCATGAGTTAGGTACTATTGCCACCATCTCCCATGAGGGTCATGCGGTACAGGGCAGTTAAATAATGTGCCTGTGTTTACAGTTCATAAATGGTGGAATAAGGCTTTGAACCAAGACAAGCTTGACTACTACAAAGTTGATGGTTCCCATCACCATGATATGCTGCCTCCCTCTGTATATGCTAGTCTTTTCAGCACTTAACCCAGAATCAAGTCTTTGTCCAGTAAATCAAAGCCTGCCAGATAGAAATCACGGTGTGTGAAGAACTGAGTGCCTTTATGTTCTGCAAGGTTGAGATCTAAACCAGATTCCATCATTTCCTCAAGCTCTGGGTGGAAAGCAGAACTTAGAAGATGACAGATAGGTGCTGGAGAAGTCTGACCCGTATGGCATCCACACTCTTGTTTAGGGCATGTGAAGATTCACCACACCCTGGAGCAGCCAGGAATTTTTATTTATTTTTTTAAAAAAACTACTACTGCTTCTTTAATAAGAAGCTTTTGGGCGTTTCCCGAGCTGGAGAAAATTAGGGTCCCGCCCCTTTAAATTGCTCCCTTAGGCTGTAAGTGCTTTGGGGCCGCAAGCTCGGGGATTAGGTCACCCAAGAACTATGAGCTATCGCTTTAAATTGCTGGGCGTCTGTCGAGCCAGGCCCTGGTAAGGAAGGGGGTCTGTCACAGGTAGAGGGAGCAAAGGAGCTCCTTAGGTAACCCCCAGAAATGAATGTCTCCCTTTAAGTGAGCTTCGGCACACAGTAAGTGGGGGAGATGGAATCTTTTAATCGTTTAGTGTCTATCCTTAATTTATCCGTTTAGACCCCCACCTCCTAATTCTCCTGGGGCTTCGGAGGGTAAGCTTTCGGGGTAGCTTTGGTGTCTATGAGAGTATGCACACAGCGCGCGGAGCCTCCCGGAAAAGGACAGTGTGTACTGGCAGCAGCGCTAGGCGGCGATGCGGCGAGCTCTGAAGGGACACCAAGAGCGCGGCCCGATCCCTTTAAAGGCCTCTAGGTCTCACCTCCCCACTTTGCCTCAGTCCCTCCCTCCCTCTCGGCAGGCGGAGGGATCTGCAGCTCTTGGTGCTACAGCCTAGCTTGGGCAGGAGATGGGGTGGGGGCCGACCCGACCCGGCCCGGCGGGCTCGAGGAGCGAGGGGCGGGGCAGTGTCTCCGGGCCCGCCCCTGCATAGGGCCCGCCCCTGAGCTCCATGGGTTCCTCCCATTGGCCCCTCGCCTGTCCATCACCACATGTTTTCCCACCCCTCAAGCTAGGCTGAGCAGTGCCTACGTCGGCCTTGACTCCCGGGGGCTGGAGGAGTTACCTTTGGAGCCTGAAAGGAGGAAGGAAGCAAAATATCAACACAGCCGAGGCGGCTCGGGCGCTCGGCCCCGGTCCTCCGCCTGCCCGCCGCCCGCCTGCCTGCCCCCCACACCCGCGACGGGGGCCCAGGCTCCCCGGCACCGCCCAGGGCCCGCGTGGACGCCGGCCTCATTTATTATTCCCCCGCCTGGAGCTGCGGCTTCCCGGTGTTGAAGATCCCCCGGACTAGAAGCGAGGGATACCTCTTCCCAGCCGTGACACTCCCCTTCCCCCAGCAGGGCCGGTGAGTAGAGAAAAATAATGTGTCTGTCGCTTTAAGAGGCCCCCTCCCCCACCGCTCTCTGGAGTTGAGGTGGAGGGTGGTCCAGACGGTCCCCTTGGAGGGGTGGGATGGGGTGGCCTCATGGGCCGGGAGGAACTCGCGAAGCGGGCTGTGTTTTCGTGTGGCGTTGGTGGGAGATTACATGGGGGACTGTTTGTGTTGGGAGTCGGCTCTGGGGGAACAAGTGGAGCGGTCTCTGGGGTCGGTGTGAAGACCGGCAGCTTGGGAGTGTGCCGGACTGTTGGTGTCCGGGTGTTCCGACGGTCTCCAAGTGGTCTGGGAAGGGACGCCATCCTCAGAGGGGCCTCCGGTGACAGCCGGGAGCGACTGACATTTTAACAGCCGGCCCCCCTCTCTCTCCCTCCTCGCGCAGCCTGTTCCCTCCTCCTTGGCCCGAAATGGTGCAGAAGGGGGCCTGGGAGGGCGGCGGGAGGGTGGGGGCGGGGGAGCCGCAGCTGTTTGGGAAGCGGGGGAGGGAGGGGGGCATGTTGTTCAGATGACACCCGGGTGGTGGGTTGGGGTGTGTGAGTGTGTGTCGGCGGCCCGGGTTTGCCGGGTGCCTCTGGAGTTGGGACGCGGAGTCATCACGGAGGTGGACACGCAGGATCCTTCCTTCGAATCTCCTAGCCCGCTTCCGAGACCCCTGATCTGGTTTGTCAGCAGCCCCAGCTGGGGAACCCCCCGGCCAGAAGTTTGCAGCTGTGTGACATCTGGGCAAGAGTTCTCCACTCCCTCTTTCCACCTATGGCGGGCTGAACTGAGCTCAGACTCGGGGGTCTGGGGAGTGGGGTGGGGGCTTTTGGGGAGGGTGGGCCAAGGAGACTAAGATGCAAATAGCCTGTCTTTCCATCCTATCAGGTTTGGGTCTTACAGAGATGGGGGAAAGGGCCATTCCTCAGTGATTCAAACTGACCTCTTTGAAGACTCCTTTGAGATCTCTCTTGTGAGAGCAGGGTTCCTAGGTGTAAGCAGGCTTGGAGCCACCGGCTGTGTTATCCCAGATTTGTCCTGAGTGGGAGGCTCTCAGTAAGTCCCCTTAAGTAGTGCATTGTTGATGGGTTAGGGGAGGGTACAGTGGGTGGATCCTGTGTCTCCTGTTCTTTGCCCAGCCCCCTCTTGAGGTTTCCTTGTAGGCCTCGATTTTGAGGGTGGGGGAGAGTTGGAGGGTGGCTCACCCTCCCCTTCCCCATGGCCCTTCCCTCCCCCTTCCCCATCCCTTCATTGGGTCTCCTAGGCAATTCAGGTGCCAGCCTTAACTATGGGAAATTTGCCATCTGGGCCAGTGACCTTGGGCTGCTCTGGCCTGGAGATAGGAGGGGAGCACAAGATTGAGTGTTCTGAAGTTAGGGAGCTGCCTACCTCCCACTCCCCTCCAAACCCCCAACAGTGGCCAAGAACATCAAAAAGGCACATGTCAGTGTTCACAGATGTCCACCCGCCTGTGGCTGAGGGTCACACCTGCTCCAGGTCTTAGTCTGGCTGTCCCAGCTCCCATGGCCTGCCTGGGAATGAATTTCCTTCCTGTGATTTCCCAGTGTTGGGCAGGAGGTGGGGGTGGGGTGGGGTGGGATGAATATGAGGGTGGCTGAGGACCTGTTTCTGTGAAGCTTATGTGTAGTTCTTTCCACACTTGCTGGAGCATAGGTATTTGGACCTTTGAGTCTCAGTGATCATATTTCCATTGTTGTAACTCCCTTGCTCCCAAGATACCATGTGTGCGCGCGCCCGCGCGAGCGTGGGCACATATACATTTGTAAGGGTGGGGGGGTTCTGGTTTCTCTGGGGAAAAGAGAAGCTTTCACTCATATTTCTCTAGAGACCAGAAAGGCTGAGCATTTTATCTAAGATCACACAGCAAATCTGTGTCAGAACTTGAGTCCCACTGCCAGTCTTTCAGACACAGCTTCCTGATAGGGAGAGACCATAGGAAGGAAGACACAATCCTCATTTTTGGAGGCCCTGGTCCGAGGGGAGAAGCCAGACCCAGTCAGAGAGCATCGTAACCCTTGTGTGGGGGACGGGCATGGAGGCTGGACCAGAGCTTCTGTCTGCTGTACCCAGTGCCTGGAACAGGGAGATGGAAGACAGGAAAGGATAGCAGGAGCTGCCCATTGTTCATGCAACTCTGTACCTGCTGCTCCTGTGCTGGAGGGGCCTGGGCTTCCCAGCTCTGCCCCTCTTGGCTACTGGATCTTCTCATCAGCTGGGAGACACAACAGTCTTTCTGACTGCTGTTATATAATCTCTCTCCAGTAGGTTTTTCTTAAAAAAAAAAAAAGAAAAATTCTTTCTTGGGAAGTGAGATGGGCAGAGAAGGTGAAGGAAAGACTTCCAGGGGGTAGGCTGGAAGACCAGTGGCAAGGAGGCTCGGGGAGGCCCCTGGCCTCTGAGGTGGATGGGGAAGAAGAGGCGGTGGGTTTAGACCCTCATTGATTGTTATCTAGCCCCTCCCCACCCCCACCCCCACCTCTGCTGTAGGGATGGTCTCTGCTGTGGGTGTCGCTGGCCCTCTGTCCCTCCTGTCAACTTTCTCCTTTTGCCAGCTGGGCCCCCTTCCCTCTCTGGTTGGCACTGGGTCTGGAATCTCGGTGCTTATCTCGGTGCTGGCCTGGTGTGGTGGGCCTGTGTCAAACGCTTTGCCAACTACTTCTGTACCTCTGGGGACAACGGGAGTCAGGGACAAATGGGTGGGTTCAGCATTTTCCTAGTTTTATTTGGAGCCAGGACGCTTGCTTCTCTCCCCCTTTAGTCCAGAGGGTGGCGGCCTTCCTGGAGAAGAGGAGTCCATGAGGTGGGTAATGGTGGTGTCCACCTATTGGCCATGTCAGAGCTGCTGCCCGTCTGGGTTCTATCAGTGAGCATAAGGAGCAGGTGAGGGCCTAGGACCCATCGTCTGGGGTTAGGTTCTAGGTCTTGTGACACTGGTGGCAGATTCTCCCCACTGCTTGGGACTATGCTGGGACTCTCTAGACTTTCTGAGGCCAGCTGGTTTGAGGCAATTATCTCCTTTTTACAGAGAAGGAGGAGATGGTGGTGAGGCCAGCATAACCTCAGCATCACTGTAATCACTGGTGGCTTTTATGAGCCAGTCATGGGGTCGGAGTCCGGCCAACTGTCTGTCCCTCTGTTCCAGTTTGGTGACTTACTCATGGGGGGAGGGGGAGGTTTTAGGTCCTGGTAGCTTTGTTCTGGAAGCTGGACACCTTGCTGTGTCGCGGTTGATACTGCCCTGTCTGTCCATAACTGCAGCAGGCAGAATGGAGCTTAGGCCTCAGGAAGAACTTCTCAGTGGAGCTAGCTGTTGGAGAGACATGTCTCTAACTTAGCTTCGGGAAAAAGGGGATGTCAAAGCATTTTCTTCTTCAGTGGTTCTTGGTGGCTCTGCTGAGAGCCCTTGAACTTTGGCCTAGTGGGAATGGTGCAGTTTGGCTCCTGGAATATTTGTTTCACTTCTCTCCCCCTTGCCTGGGGCTGAAAGTACTCTGAGGAGAGTTTGGCCTGGAGCTGTGGGATGGCTGGCCTGTGGACCAGCAGGGGGGCTGGGTGGCGGTCTGTGCAGATAGGTAATGCCCAGATGCACCCAGCAGGTCCACGGCATTTCGTGGCACACGTGCACGAAGGTGTGCAGCAAATGCACGTGGGTGTGTAGGCACCCACGGAGCAGCTGCTGCCCTGTGGGGGTTGGGGGGTAGGGATATTGAGTGGCAAAGATGATTAAAGGATTGGAGACTGGGGATACAGTGGGGGTGAGATGGAGGCAAGGAGGTGAAGGTCATGTAGGAACTCTGAAGAGACAAGGGCTGACCGGATTATGAGGGATGGAGGTTAGACTATACAAATGGGCAACCTAGAACATGGCTTGTGAGTTGCGGAGCCCTGGCTGACTTCCATCAATGTCCCTTACATCCCCACCCTCCCCCATTTCTCTGTCTTTGTGGCCCTGGCCTAGCCTGCCTCTGTCCCTCACACCGGCCATGTGTCCTTGCATAAGGCAGCTTTCCAGACGTATAGGAGTTTCGCCTAACCTTGTGGTGGTCAAAGCTCCTGGGTGTTTTGGTGCTTTGTCCCTGGTCTCTGTTGCCCTTCCCATTCACCCTGACGAGCCCTGTCCACTCTGAGGTATCAGGGTTGCACCTGAGCCCTCAGGCATTTGGGGACAGATTCCTGGCTTGGGTAATCTCCAAGGCCCTTCTAATATGATTTTTCCTTTTCCTGGAGCTGTGGCCACAACCTCCCCTTCTTGGGAGCCCAGCCTTGCTTCTGGCCAGGCATGGAGACAGGGAGAGGCAGGCATTAACTCTGCATAGAACCCTGATAGTCTAGAAGGAGGGGGGAGGGGCATTGTCCCTGCTGTCTGATCTTCTCTCCCTTCTGCTCTAGGCTGGGAGGGGAGGGCCTTGACCAGCGCTCTGGCCTATTGCTGGCCACACCCAGGCGGGACCATATTTACTCATTTAAACTCACCCTCTGAGGAGGCTTTGGGCTCTAGCCTGGTCACTGACCTTGGCTTGATGCCTTTGGCTGGGTGCTCTGGCCACTGTCCTAGGAGTTTGGCAGACCAGGCGAGCATATAGAGAAGGAGCGCTTTTTTGCCCCTGGTCAAGAGGGCTTTACCCCACTCCTATTTTCCAATGTACTTTGGACACCAAAAAACTAAAACTTTTGAGGTCCCTAGGGACTGGAGGAAGGAAACTTCCATTTGTTGTGTGCCAAGCTCTGTACTGGGCATGGAAACATATGAAGACTTGTTTATTTTTCTCCACAATTGTTTTTATAGTTGGGGAAACTGCATCAGAGGTTTCAGTGACTTGCTCAAGCTTTCCCAGTGAGGAGGGGTTGCGGGCTTTTGTCTGAGGTTAAGGAAAGGGTCCCGCCCGGCAGGTGACAGTGAAACCTGTGGCCCAGGGAGACCCTGAAGAAGGAGGAGGATACGGTGAAGGGAAGAGTGGGCCTGGTAGGGTTCCCTGGCAGAGGGCAGAGGATTAAAGTTTGGTGGCGAGTGGAGAGGAGGCGCTTTGTTTCCCCGAGGAGGTATTATCTTATGGAGTGCCACAGCAGAGGGCCCCCAAAGCAGGGGTATGGAAGGAGAAAGGGATGACACAGAGACCCCTCTTGGGGACCCGGTAGTATCCCCTTGAGTTCCACACGAGATGGATGAGGAAAGAGACTAGAGCCAGAAGATTCGAACCACCAGAGGCCTGGGCTTGTGTGAAGACAGCCAGCATGGTGGACAGGAGCCTCCCAAGCCCGCAGGGAATCTGCCCTGCAGGGAATGTGCCAGAATCCCAGGTGGAGGGAGACCCTGCGCGCTCTTAGTCCAGGTCCCGCAGGGAAGCACTGTGCTCAGTTATCCCACCTCTGTCACTCCCTCCTGGTGACTCTGGCCAAGTCCCTGCCCAACTCCGAGCTGGTTTGCATACCTCACCTGGGAAGGAAAGGAGTTTCAATGGGAAAATGTGTGGAACCCAACACAGAATGGGTGCTTAAAAAGTGGGTGTGTCCTTTCTTCCAGACATCAGCTTCCATCTGGCCTAGGGCTTGCTGGCTGAGGCAGCCACCCAGAATGTGGGGCGGGGGCAGGCGGTGTCCCAGGTAGGGACTTGGTGTGTGTGTTAGGGAGGAGAGGAGCAACTGAGGAGACCCTGAGGGGACCTCCAGGCCTAGGGCTCTGTGTGACCCAGGGACAGGGCTTGGGAAGCTGAGCACAGCACTGCTCTCCCCGGCCAGTTGTCCCCTGGTCTCAGGACCGCCCCCCCCCCCACACTTTGCCCCACGAGTTTACCAGATCCCTCAAGCTTCATGTTCTTGATTTCCCTGCTCCCTCCCCACAAGAAAATACTTGGGGGTTGAAGGTTAGGAGAACAAGAAATAAGAGAGACCTCAACCCAAACCTCAAGGAAAAACCTACAGTGGGGTGGGTGTGGGGAGGAGGGGAAAGGTCTGTCTCTTTTTCATGGAGTCTTCCCACTCCACTGGTTGGTCAAGTAACTTGGAGGCATGAGGATGGAGCAGATGACCTTGCACCTCAAGTTTTTCCCTGTAAAGCATGCATATGTTACGTATTTGGTGAGAGATAATGGTTGGGGGTAGACCAGGAGAAAGGGCTTATCTTGAAAAGGTGCTTCAGGCCTTCCCACTCGCATCTCTCTTGACCTCTGATCCCTTTTCCTCCAGCCCCCACAGCTGCTGGCCTCTCTGCTGACTCCCCTCTGCATACCCCGAGGCAGGGCCAGGAGGCCTCTGCTGACTGGATGGGAACAGGTGTCCAGGACGGCTGCTCCCTCTTGTCTTGCCCACCTGTCAGCCCAGTGGGTGGGAAGCTGATGGGGGAGGGGAGAAGAGGAGCCTCTTGGTCCCCTCACCTGCTCCCTGGGTGGGGCCTGGTTATAAAGTGTATTAGGGTTGAGAGTAGACCACAGGCAGGACTTCCCACTCAGGAAGGATAGCTCCAGATCATATAATGGCAGAGAAAGCTTGGTAGGCAGAGGTCCTTGACAGAAACCAGAGGGGTCTTTGCACAGTGTCTCCATGAAAAGGTGAGAAGCTGGGTATTGGTGAGGAGCACAAATTGAATCTGGTGGCAAGTATTTGCATAGCTGTGTGCAAGTCCCCTTCCCCCCACCCCTGCCCACCCGGGGGGCCCCCTCCATCTGGCTGGGCATCTTAGCCTCACCTGGCACCTTTCCTGAAAGCAGCAAGCTAATCCTGTAAGAGCTGCCTGGTTGGCCTTCTCAGCAGCCCATGAAGTGCGCTGCCTGCCCTCCCCTGCCAGGGGCTTAGAGGACTGTCCTTCTGAGTCAGAAGGAGACCCAGCTGCTGTCCTGAGTGGCCCCTTTAAATCCTCCCTGGCTTCCCGGGGTCATGATGTCTCTAGTGGGATTTGCTTTCCCTGATTGGATTGGCCTCTTTCGGGCCCCCTGTCTGTAATTGTGGGTGGGCATATCACACTCCGATCCTCCACCTTGCCTTTCATCAGAACTGGTGCTATCTAGTCCAAGGGCCCAAGCCTCAGGCCCCCTCCCCATTCTCCTTGCTCTCACTGTCCCAGTAGTCAGGGCCCGACTCCCTTCATCTGCTTCAGCCAGAGGAGCCTTGCCCGCGTTCCGTGGGTGGGAAGAAAGGATCTCACTGCTTTAAACAGGGGGACAAACCACTGCCTTGGAAGAGAGCGCACCTCTGAGACTGTCTACTGCCTGCTTTGCGGAGGCATTTTCCTCTTCGGCCTGCTCTTCCTTTGGTCAGGGGCCCACACGCCACTGTTAACCCCACCCTCATTTCCAAGGGAAGTCCCTCCTCTGATCTAACCATCAGCCCACCCGTTACAATGGCTGGTAGCCCAGACCCGGCACTGGTGTCATGATGCTCACCCCAACGGCTCTCAGGCTGACCCGCCCCCAAGGCCCCAGCTGCCACTTTCACTTCTGTCTCCTGAGACCCCAGAGGGAAGTTGGGTGGGGAGGTGGAAGGTGACACACTAACCGTCCCAACCGCCCCCACCTCTCCTCAGCTGAGGCTTGGGATGGCCTGGGTTCTGTCTGCCACTCTCATCTAGGTGAATGAAATGGGCTTCTGTTGCAGTGCAAGGATTGGCTACAGTGAGAGGGGTGGTGGTTAGATAGCAGGAAGGACCTCCAGGGTTAGAGACCACTGCCGGGCTTTCATTGTTTTAGAGGGTGTGGCTGAAAGTGTGCATACTATAACTGGACGAGCAGCGGTCAGGTCGTCTGACCTCCCCCAGTCCCCCTGGGTCGGAGTGCCCTCCAGTGTTAGTTACCAGCTGTCCCTGCTTGGGCGGCTTCTAACAAAGCAAGTTTGAGCCGTGGAGACTATTTTGAGGGCAAAAACTCCGCCCTGGGAAGTCCTCTGTCGTCTTGCATCTCTCTTGCTTGCTCTACGAGGCCATCTCCTCTTATATGGCACTCTTGGGAGTGGATTTTCAAAACAGGGATAGAGGTAGAAGTTTACCACCCACATCATCCTCCTGCTGCCCAGCCTCTGCACCAAGGAGGGGAATGGAGAGTTTTCACTGGGAAGCCAGCACCCTTCGCTCTTCGGGTCTCATCCAATTCCTTATAACTACACCTCCCCCAGCCCCCATCTCTCTCTGGGCAGGGACCGGACGGGAGTGGAGGACCCAGTTGGTTGAGAGCTGTAGACAGTACAGGGAAGGGCGGTTATTGATCATCCATGAATGCTTTGGGGAGGAGAAGGATGGGACTGGAGGCCTGAGGTACCAAGAACTCCACTTGGGGTTCCCTAAATGCCTTAGTTTTGCTGGGTGGCCCAGGTCCTGGAATGAAACATTGAGGCTGGTGGAGTAAGATCAGAGACACTGTGCAAATCCCCATGCAAATGAGAGGTAGTGAGTCATTACCTGATTGGCCTGCTGGGGTAGAGCATGAAGCAAGGCTCAGGCTTGGGTTCCAGAACTGGCTCCACTAACAACCATGACACTGACCTTGGGCCAGTCACTGTTCAGTAACCAGAAGCAGGACCCAAGCCCTGGGTCTGATAGGCATTCCGGGTGTGTGAGGGGTGGGATGACTGAAGCGGCTCCCAGGGCCTTGTGTGCCCCACTTGGCATCTGACCTGGCTGACCTGAAGCCTTGTCAACCCTTGGCCATCTGTTGTGGGGGTTATTGTTCAGAAAGCTCCTCTCTCTTCAGCCCTCTCCCGACTCTCTTCTGGCCTCCACATTGCCTTCCCTCTTAAACTCGAGGACAGTGGACACAGCCAGGTCATCTCTGCTGTTACCTCTCCATGGAATCACACAGCCCTGACCTTCTTTCCTTTTGGACTTCTCTGAAGAGCACAGGAACTGAATGTTCAGGCTGCAAGGGCGCTTGAGTACCTAGGCCACTCTGCCCATCCATTGCTGGCCAGTGGGTGAAACCTGGAAGGAACGGTGACTAATTGAGGGTCACACAGCAACTTAGGGCCAAACCAGGGCCCTGAGACCCCATATTTCCCTGGGATGCCACCCACCTCTTTTCTATTAGGATTCAGTCTCCTGTTGCTCCCAAATTCTTCCTGAGGTCAGGCTGTGTGGCTCCAGGAACTTGCAGGGGTTTGAGGAGGTCAGCCTAGGAGTCGGCCAAGAGGCCACCAGGGGAAGGCCAGAGCTGGGGTGGGAGGTGCTGGAGCCTGGGAGAGTGGGCTGGCTGCTACCTCTGTCTGGAGACAGAACAGCCTTACAGCTGCCGCAGGAAGGATGAGAGCTAGACTACAGGAAGGACAAACTGGGGTGGGGAAGCAGTGGAGGAGGCTCAGGAGACAGACCCTCACTGGAGAAGCATCTCCTGGGCAGAGAACAGGATGACCCCATCCCAGGAGATGTGCCAAGGAGAAGAGGGTGGGAAGCCTAGGGTGGGGCAAGAGAGTTGTCCAGCGGAAGCTGGAGGGAGGGCTTTTAGCCTTGCTCCCACACTGGGCGCTCCTTTTGGCAAGTCAATTCCTGTCCCTTAAGCTGAGGCTGTAATGCCCTGCCTCCACTTGCATTCCTAGGGTGCCTGGGACCTGAGACCACCCCTGCCCCAGGTCCAGCTTTCCTGGACTGGTCCTTCCCCCTCCCCCTTAGCGGACAGCCCGCCCCCAGGTCCCTTGTGGGTGAGTTAAAATTAGCTCAGTGCCCAGGCTAAAAATAGCCCCTGCCCAACCCTGAGGCTGCTGGGCTGGGGGAGGGGAGTCCCTGAGGGAGGGGAAAATAGTGGGAACCAGGGGTTTGGGTAGTGAGCCTGCCAAACAGAACTTTGAAGGCAGGAGGGTGGGGGTGGGGCCCACCTGTGCCTTTGAGAGCAGACTGTAAAACTCTGGGGTGAATGCAGGGAGACTGCCACGTGGGGAGGGATGGAGGAGACTGAGAGAGTGGAGCCACTGAGCAGTGGGTGGGGAACAGGCTGGGGATGGTAAGAATGGAGCTGGGGGGAGGGGCATTGCCTTTGCTCAGACTTGGGAGAGGTAGTGCCCCCCACTTTGGGACCAGTAGTGTTTGTGAAGGAAGGGCTCCCGGTACAGGGCCCCATCTCCTGGTGTTTGGGGGCTGTTGCTGGATTCCCCTTCCTCCCATCTCCCAGAGTTCCTCATCGTATGCCTCTGGTTACAGGGAAGCAGTCCTGGGGCTACAGTTCAGAGAATGGGAATGCAGGCAGTACCCAGGGCACTGAGAGTGCCCTTGGGCCTTGTGCTTACCTCTGCCCACTCTCAGGACCTGTCTGCCTTCAAGTTTGGGCAGGATCCAGAGCCTCAACGGCTGAAATGATCCTTCTAGCAGGGGAAGGGGGAACCTGGCCTAGTGCAGGCCCCCAAGTGCCCCCTTGCCACCTTGCCTCTCCCTGCCCTCGCTCAAGGGGGACCTGCCCTTCTCTTGTCTGTCTCTTGGCCAGGGTGCAAGTTTTCAGGGCAGGGATGGCGTCCTGTTGAGTTGTGCCCACACGCCAGGCCTGGCATCAGGGTCGTGTCTCTGTTCGCCACCCACTTATCTCTGTACCTTCCCCTCTGTCTGCTCCCGCCTCTCCCTCTCCTCCATCCTCCCCTCGTCTGCCTCTGCACCATACTCAGCCTTCTTTCTGGCCTCTTTACCTCTTCTCTTTCTCCTTTTCTGTCTGTGTGTCTGTCCCCCTCTGTGTCTGCCTCACCCACGCCGCCTCCCTCATTAGTGAGCAGGCTGCTTGAGGCCGCCTGACTGTGGGGGTGACAGGTGGATTGGATTGTCACCCCCTCCCCCAGCTCCCGCTGCTTATTTCATGCCCTGCAGCCCAGCCACAGGGAAGGGGCGGAGGGAGGGATGACAGCTGTCTCCAGCGCCTCCTACCTTTCCCTCCAGTCCACAGCCTGCCGCCCGGAGCAGCCTGGGAGGGAGGGATAAAAGGTTCACTTAATGAGAGCTGCCTTTCTCACCGCGTGGAAGAGCAGGGTTGAAGCCATTGCTCTGTGACGGAGGCTGCTCACTCAGCCTCTCTGGGCATCAGCCCCGTGCGACCTGCGCTGGTGTGGCAGCTCTGAAAGCAGGTGCCTCGTGGTTCCTCTGATTCTGTGGAACAGAGGACGGATGTGGGTGGAAAGGTGTGGGGAAGGGGAGGCAGGTGCTGCCCTGCCTCTGCCACTAGCCATTGGAAGGCACTTGTGTGGCTCCCCAGGAAGGGCAGCGCTGCTGCAGCTGCGCCACAGGAGACAGGAGGCTGCTCGGACCGCTCCCCGCCCCCGCCGGCCCAGGCCACTCTCACACAGGAACTGAGATAGCATCATTCTGAAACCCCAAGAATAGTTCGAATATTGCTCAGGTACCAGGAGGTGTTGCATTGAGGGAGGCTGAGGCCTGCCCCTTCTCCCATGCCCCCTCCAAACCCAAGACCCCTTTTAGGGTCCATTTTGCATATGATCTGTACCTCATTTGCATGTTAATATAACCCACATGTTCCTATTGGGTCTGGTAGTACAGCTTGGGAAAATGGCTGTCCATGAGATCCTTCTGAATCTCCCACGTCTCTGGTCCTCTCAGCCCCTCCTCTGTGTCCAAATGTTGTCAGATGAGCCTCCCACCCTTCGTCCTCTCTGCTCTCCATTTGCAAAGGCTTCTCTGCCACCCAGCTGCCATCTTCCCTCCCTCCTTGCTCCATCTGTCTCCACTGGGAAGGTCCTACCTCTCCCTGCCCCATTCCCCACACCCCAGGGAGGAGCAGCTCCATCCTGTCCTGCCCGCACTGCCCCACTGGGTGAATCAGAAGCAGTAGGAAACTTCCAGGGGGTACTTTTGGTGACACAGATACTGCCAACAGAAGGGGTCATAGCTGTGGCCTGAGGTCTGGATTGGGCAGACCCCGGGGCCATCAGCATGAAGGCTGTCCTGGCTAATCCCCCACTCTCCTCCCATCTCCATGCAGCCCCTAGGTCCTCCCAAGCCTTGTGCACCAGGAGAAGTAGCCAACAGCCAGTTCATCTGGGAGGGCTTCCTAGAGGAGGAGCAGGTGGGAAAGAAGAGGAATGGGGCCAGGGCAGACTAGGGAGAAAAGGCTCACATCTGGAGAACAGATGCCAAGGCCTCTGGCTCCTGGCAGTTGGTTAGGTAATTAGGCAGAGAGCTAATAAAAAAAAGAAGGTCCAGGTGCTCATTAAAATCTCCCTAATTGGGTAGGAGGAAAGCTTGGACAGGATAGGTCTCTGCACCTCAGACAGCATCAATTTAGGGTCCTTCGTGCCCATCCAGGCCCCAGCTGCCCCTTCTTCCAAAGTCAGAGGTGAGCTCATGGTTTTGCCCTAGGGCTTTCTAAGACTGCAGTAATGTAGAATGGAGAGCAGAGAGGAAAGAGACCGGTGTAGACTGAGCCTGTTTTGTAGGAGGGCTCCTGGTGAGATAGGAGGTAGGACTGCCTAAGGCAGGGGCATCTCCTCAGGCAGTGTCGGCACAGAGATCGGAGGGTAGTGGAGAAGGGGCCATGAGAATGTGGAATTATAAAAAGTGCGGTCGGCTACTTTGGCAGGGACTGGGGATAGATGATGCTTCCCTGTCAGAGCATGTTGGATGGGTCTCTCTAGCTTCCCTGTCTTTTCAGCCCTGATCCCTCTCACATCCCAGCTCCCCCAGCATGAGGCGGGGGTGGGGGGGGCGGTATAGGAGAGCAGCCAGGGAGCTGGTTGCCAGGCGACAGTTGCCTAAGCAACCCCATCCTCTCCATCTCCATGTGCTCAGGGCTGCTCCTTAGAAGACTTGAGAGTCTCACCCTCTGAACCAGCCAACCCAAGGGTGGAGAAGGTTGAGGGCAGAGCTGGTTGGAAGGCAGATGGTTTCCAACTGGACAAGCTTCAGGCACAGCTGGCAGAGAAAGTGTTCTGTTTCTACAGAGGATGGAGAGAGGAGCTGCAGCAGGACTGATTGAAGGACCACGGGAAGGACTTCTCACAGGGTCACAAAGATGAAACAGTCCTTTCCTCCTTTTAACAGATATTTCCTGAGCTCCTCCTTCCAGGGGATGGAGTGGTAAAAAAGACATATGTCATTCCTGCCCTCACGGAGCTTTAGTCTCATAGGGGAACCGGGCATGAAATAGAAGCACAGAATTGTAATGATTTACAGCCACAATAAGTGCTAGAAAAAAGGAGAACAAGACACCCTGAGAGTAGATAATGGGAGGAACCAAAGAAGTGAGGTTGGCTTGCAGGAATGTCTTTTCTGAGGGTCATGAGAGCTAAGAGATTGTTTTCTCCTGACTTGGAGGAAGACAGGTTATTGGCCGTAAGTTGATAGAGGTTGCATCTCATCAAGAATTTGCTTGTGAACGAAGCATGGTGAGAAGGAGGTAGTAAAATGGGAGCGGGAGGGCAGGTAGATGCTCTGAGCCGGAGGGGTGCTGTGTTGGCCGCACTTACCAGTCTGGATTGGAGTCTCCAAGGCAGGCCAGAGAATCCTGTTTAAAAAACCCTCTTCTTAGTCCCACCCCCCACCTTTGGTGTGCGCCCTCCCCACCGCTCTTGCCAAGCTCTAGAAAGATACCACCTATGGATTGCACCGGGAGTCAGGGGAGCTGATATCCTTGTGCTGGAGCCTTTGTAGTGGGGGTTGGCAGAATTGGGTTTACCGGCAAGGAATGCGGGGGATGGGCAGTTCTGGGCCTAGATATCTGCTGGGCTGCTCAGGGTTGGCGGGGCTGGTTGTGGTGTTGTCTTGGGGCCTTTGTGAGGGTGCACAGTAGGAGGCTGAGGCCCCATGGAGCAGGTTGAGAACAACATCCGTGTCTGGGGGGAGAGAGGGGCAGAGGGTCCTTCTGAGAGTGGGAAGGGAGCTATGTGGCTTTCTGAAGATACCTAGACAGAGTAGAAGCTCTCATTCCAGCTGGGCTAGGGAAGGCCTGAGGGACAGCCCAGGTCATGGGAAAGAGGGGAGGGGGGTAGTCCTGGCTCCTCCCAAGCCCACAGAGTCCCTGCCTTCCTTCCCCCCATGCGAATATGCCAAGGCTGAACTTCGCATCTATTGTGGAACCTTGGGGGCCGCTCAGCCATTGGAAATTGGGGCTGGGGAGGGGTTCTAATTACAGGTGTCTGTCATCAGATACCACAGTGACACCTCTGCCCACCTCCCTTGACTTTGCAGTGGGGTCTGTGGCAGAGGCTCTGTGGAAGGGGGACTCTGGAGGGAAGGGCTGGCTTCTGTGGTCTGAGCTCCTCTCAGGATTATTCAGAAAGGTTTTAGAAAGAACATCTCACTGCCCCCTCCAACATCTCTCAGAAGGCTCCACCTCTGATTCACAGACTTCTGGAATCCAAGGGCTGGAGGGACCCTGGGATTATCTCATGCCTCCAGCCCCCAGGGCTCACCCAGCCTATTCGGGCACTGCCCACACCTGAAAGCCTGCACCTTCTCTGGCTCAGGCTGGGCTCTCACCCTTGCCCGCTCCAGCCCAAGGTGCCTCCAGAGTTGTACAGTACAGTGCCATTCTGGCACTGGGGTGGAAGCCCTTCCACTGGTGGGTGGTGCACAGGTGTGCCGAGACCCACATGCTCCCCTGATGCCTGTGTGCTCTGGCTTCCAGCAGCCTCATTTGCGGACTTCGGTAGGCTCTCTATTTTCCCTTTGTGCTTCACGGTGAACAGGGTTGGGAAGCAATATTCAGACTGAGCTTGGGTTCTAGACTTGGCCCATCCCTTTAGAGTGGGAACCAGCAAACTGTGGCCTATGCCTGTTCTGACAAACCTAGGTTCCTTAGCGCACAGCCGCACCCGGTCATTCGTGTGTCGTCTGCAGCTGCGCTCCTGCTGCAGTGGCAGCTGAGTGGTTGCAGCTGTATGGCCTGCAAAGCCGGAAACATGTTTTATTTGGCCCTCTGCAGAAAAAAGTTGCCAACCTTTGGTCTAGAAGGGTGATTGATTGAATGATTGATTGATTTATAACAGCAGAACACTTCCAAAAAAATTGTAGGCTGAGGCCCAGTGAAGGAAACAGACTGGTGTGGAAGCGCCCTGGATGAAGAGGTAGGGGGTCTGTAGCCCCAGCCCCACCTGGGATGCCAGGCTCCAGGGCTCCATGAGGACCCCTGCTCTAGAATGTTCTTGGTACAGGAGTGCAGAAACACTCCCATCATGGCACCAGGCACACCGTGCCAGCTGTTCATGGACTTGGCAGGTGTTCACTCAACACATTCTCTGCACCACACTGTAGCACAAGAGCCACAGTTCTAGGCCAGAGGGGCAGCCGATGAGCTCAGGTGTCTCTGCTCCAGGAGAAGGAAGCGTGCGGGGTGTTCCCTAAGACCCAGACCTTTAGAAGCTAGAGAGCTCTGTGTGCGCTGTCTGACCTGGAACCTGAGGGCAGCGGCGATGGTGTGGAAAGGGTCTGGACCAGAGTCCTGGGCTCTGAGTGTGAGTGAGGTCCAGCTTGTGCCTGGCTGTGGCATGCCATCCCCTCAGTTGCCACCGCGTCCTCATTTTGAAGATGGGTTCAGATGCTGACAGCCTCTCCCAGAGGTGCTGTGGGGCCTGGCCCGTGTGCCCAGAGAGCAGGGCTGAGGGTTGCCAGGGCTAACGGTCCTCTCATGGCCCCGTCCCCCCAGGAGGCTGTACAGAAAGTGTGCTGCAGACCATGAACTGAGCACCGGTCCCGGACCGTTCATGAGCACAGTGTGAGGCGTGCCGAGACCCAGCGCCCAGCGATCCCCTCCCCTTCCTAGCACTGCGGATCCCAGAGAAGATGGGGAGGAAAAAGATTCAGATCCAGCGAATCACTGATGAGCGGAACCGACAGGTGAGGACGTCCTGGATCCACACAGTGTGGATGAGGGCAGGGAGCTGGCCTCTGCCTCCATTCCTTGCAGCCACTCCAGCGGGGCATCCTGGAGGAGTTGTACTCTGCAGGCCTTTATGGGAAGGGAAGGGCTGCATTGGGAAGAGAGGGGCCCCACCTCCTCACAGCTCTTAGAGCCCTGTGTCCCAGAACTCCTGCTGCTGCCACCAGGCAGACCTGGGCACGCCTTCTTCCCCAAGATGAGTCCTTTCCTCTTCCTACCCCAGGGGAAGAGCCAGGAAGTCCTTCTGTTCTCCTTCCCTGACCTCGTTATAGTCCCCAGAATAGCGATGTGGAGGTCCGTTCATCTGAATCCCCTGCCTTCAGTGAGTTTGCTGTGGGCTGTGCCATGGCCATGTGTTGGCAGAGGGGTTCTGACCTGTTCCTTCCCCAGACCAGGGACTCCTGAGAAAAGAGCTGTGTCATCCTGAGATGGTGGCTTTCAAGAAGGGGCTATTTCTAGCTGCCTGTAGGTGGGGACTCCTAGGTAGGCCTTGACTGAGCCAGATCTGACTGCCCACCCACCCACCTGCAGGTGACATTCACTAAGCGGAAGTTCGGGCTCATGAAGAAGGCGTATGAGCTGAGCGTGCTGTGCGACTGCGAGATCGCGCTCATCATCTTCAACCACTCCAACAAGCTGTTCCAGTACGCCAGCACCGACATGGACAAGGTGCTCCTCAAGTACACCGAGTACAACGAGCCGCACGAGAGCCGCACCAACGCCGACATCATCGAGGTGGGCCCACGCACGCGGACCCGCCCGTCCCTGCCTGCCTCTGAACACCGTGCTGCCCGTGCAGCATGCATGCATGTGAGCACGCGTGGGCCTGCCCATGCATGCTCATGTGTACACCTGCCCTCATGGCTCCTCACCTGTGTGCACAGACACAGAAACTCACATCTCTCACACAAACCTGGGCCGAGGAGAAGGGAGGGGCAGTGAGTGGGTGCCAGGTAGGGCTGCTCTCCCAGCCCACTCCCACTGCAGCCCTCTCTCAGCGTCTTTCCTCTTGTCTGTTGTGCCTGATGTGACCTCTGTCTTTCCTGCCTTTTCTCAAACTCTCTGTGCCTGTCTTTGCCCCTTTCTCCAGCTTTTGGTCTGCTACTGCAACCCTTCCTTTCTTTGTCTCCGTCTTTGTTTTCATGTCTCCTGCTCTCTCTGTCCCTTTTTGGGTCCCCATGGCCCTGTGTTCTGTTTCAGAGATAGTTGCCATTGTGGACTGTGGAGGGACCTGGGCTTTGGGGTCGAGCTCTGGCCTTTACTGGCCGCATGCCATCTGGGTTAGCCTTTCCAAGCCTTGGTGCTCACCACCGCCACGAACTGGGGCCAGCGCCTGCTCTGAAGGGTTTTGTGGGACTCAGATGAGATGGTCCAGGTCTCACTCCTCACACTGAGGCTGCGTGCATGGGGCATGGGGACCTGTGCCGACGGAGAGGGACGCAGGTCGGGGCACAGGCCTGCCTCCCTGGAGTGAGACTGTAGTTCACAGACTTGGAGGCAGTTCCCTTAGTTTTATATTAGAGAAAATATATTTAATCAACAGTGGGATGTAAAATTTGCATTCATTTAAAAGACAAAACAAGTGTCTATGAAGATGTTTTGAAAATTGAGAGGGCAGCTTTAGGATCTGCCCCAGACCCACTGCATGTCCCTGCTTTGTGTGGCCACAGTGAGAGCTCTGATGCTCCGCAACGACAGCATTTGGGGTGGCACATAGTAGGAGCTCAGTAAATGCTAGTCCCCTGTTTGCCTTTCCCCTCTTGTCCCTATCCCTCTCTGTCTCATCTCTTTCTCTCCCCCATCTTATAAGCAGAACCCAGGGATTCAGCTGGGCAAAGCCAGCCCTAACTGCCCTTCCCTGGGAAATGCTCCGTGCCTCTGCCCGGAGCTGGTCGTGGGTGGTAAGGCCGGGGCTGGCCAGGGCACACCATCCCTCCCAACCCCCAGAGCTATCCTCACCTGTCCCCTTGGAAGCACATGTCTCTGTGGCAAGTGTATTCCCTAGGCTCTGCCCACCTTTCTTTTGTGTGACTCATGTGACTCCTGCATTCCGGTGCTGTCCCTCCCTCCCCCCACTGGCCACATCTTCTCACATTGTCCCTGGAGGGGAGGGTGGCACTGAGGGAGGGGGCTGGGGAGGTGCTGGGACCCCTGAGGAAGGAGGTTGGGGAAAAGTTAGGGTGTCTTTGGAAGAGCTGAAAGGACTCCGGAGAGATGGGCCTGGGAGGACCCTCACCTCTGCTGACAGTGGTGGTGTGGTTACAGACCCTGAGGAAGAAGGGCTTCAACGGCTGCGACAGCCCCGAGCCCGACGGGGAGGACTCGCTGGAACAGAGCCCCCTGCTGGAAGACAAGTACCGGCGCGCCAGCGAGGAGCTCGACGGGCTCTTCCGGCGCTATGGGGTGAGCCCCACTCACTCTCTCTCTGTTGGCCCCCCTTCCGGCTCCTTCCCCCCAGGCGCTGCACAAGAAGCACAGGGAATGTGAAAGCCCTGAGGTGGACGAGGTGTTTGCCCTGACCCCCCAGACGGAGGAGAAATATAAAAAGATAGACGAGGAGTTTGATAAAATGATGCAGAGTTATAGACTGGCCGTGAGTAGTAGCATGGAGGAGAGCCTCCTTGTGGTGCATGGTGTGGCTTCGCGCCCTGGCCCGGCCCTCTGCTGCCTCTGATGGATGTTCCGCTCTGAGCCATGCTGGGGCTATTGGTGACTCCTGAGCGAACTCTGACCTTGGTCGTGATAAACCTGTGACCCTTGCTGAGCCTCCCTTGGATGGAGCATAAGCCAGGAGAGGCCTGGAGTATTCCTCTCACCAGCAAGAAATGTATGGATGATGTGAGATCCTTAGACGACAGGAATGTAGAGAATGTGCTCTTGATCTTTTTTGGGGACAGACCCCCTTGGGCCTCTGTGACACTCCCAGGCTCAGACACTCAATAGCAGTGTTTAGGGGAAGCAGAGAACACTGAAGGGAAAGGCAGTGAGGTGGGGCGAACGCCCTCTACAGCGGGCCAGGCGGGTGAGAGATTACGAGTGAAACAATGGCCTGGCCCGTGGCGCAGGCCTGGACCAGCCGTGTGTGTGAGTTTGAGTCTGTACTCAGGGCCTCTAACCTGCTCCCTGTGTGTCCTGCCTGGCTGAGGACTAACCCACCTCTGCTAGGGGGGTTCCAGGTATCCCTGGTCCTGTCCGTAGTGAGCAGAACCTTGTTCTCATTCTCTGGGCCAGAGCTGGATCCCAAAGCACTCCCACCAGCCTACTTTCTGCTGGGAGTGGCAGGCAGGACTCCAAAAGGGCCCAGGGCGGAGAGACCGAGCTGCTGGCCCTAGGACACACTGCCCAACACGAGGAGAACCCTTGCCTGCCTTCTCAGGCAAAGCGGGTCTAGGGTAAGGGGTCACCCTGGCCTGACCCTGCCTCTCCATTTTCTGTCTAGTCAGCTGTCCCGGCCCCCAACTTTGCCATGCCTGTGACAGTGCCCGTGTCCAATCAGAGCTCACTGCAGTTCAGCAATCCTGGCGGCTCCCTGGTCACCCCTTCCCTGGTGACATCATCCCTCACGGACCCACGGCTCCTGTCCCCCCAGCAGCCAGCACTACAGAGGAACAGCGTGTCTCCTGGCCTGCCCCAGCGCCCAGCCAGTGCAGGTGAGTGGGCTGCAGGCAGCAGGGGAGGTGGAAATGAGGTGTGATTGGGATTCCATTTCCAATAGAGAGTCTTTCCCTTCATCTGTGTAGCATTTGCCCATTTATGTGGCTCCTGAGGAAAGGGGCTATGACCTTCTCTCTGTTTAGTCCCTAAGACTCACTCCTGAGGGGTTGTCTTGTCAGCTTATCAGGGTTCTGTTTGTCCTCCAGGGGCCATGCTGGGCGGCGACCTCAACAGTGCTAACGGAGCCTGCCCCAGCCCTGTCGGTGAGTGCGGCTGCCCTTGCTGGGGCTGGGGGAGGGCCTGCCTGCTCAGGGGCTTGGGCCCTGGGCCGGGAAGGACCTAGATTACAGGAGAGGAAGATTTCAGGGCCTGAATTGGAGGTCTAGTTTGAGGATTTCTAAGCCCCAGGATTTTTGTGTCCGTAGCAATGATCGGTGTGGAGCTATAGGCTCAGGGAATTCTGGACAAACTGTAAGAATGGACCGACGTTTCTAGCTGGAGGCGAAGATCCAAGTTTTTCCGGCTGAGCGGGGGCTCTGGTTGGGATTTGGAGGATGTGAATATGTCTGGCGTTGCCGATGGACAGTGGGCACAGACTCACACACACTCAGGGAAATATGCAGACATGCGCTGTACATTTGTGTGTGCACATCTGTAAGCCCAGGAAAAAGGCTGCTCCCCAATCCTGGTAGTGACAGTCCCTGTTGCCCTGTGCTGGTGATTGTGACTTCGAATGTCACCGTTGACGTCACCCTGACATTCCTGCCATTCCTGCAGTGATCCGAGAATTGGGATGGAGGCAGCTGCACACTGACAGGGCAACAGTGCACTGTCAGGCAACAGGGCAAGGTGACACTTCCGATTGTAGTCACCCCCACGTCTCTGGGCTCTAGAATCCCCCATCTTAGCACCAGGCACCATAGTCTGGCTCTTCGGCCGTGACTGTGTATGGGGTCGGGAAGTGGGGGAGATGGGCGAACGCCCTCCCTCTCCACGGAGGGCCCGGCCTGGCCTGCGGAAAGCGGTGAGGGCTCTGGCTTGGCTGACATCCAGCCCTTTGGCTGTGGAAAAGTCATTGCCACCTCTGCCAACCAGGCCTCAAGTTTCCTCTTCTGTAAATAGGGCTGATGATAACGTGCATTGTCCGCCTTGGGGTTAGTGTGAGGATTAAATGAGATAATACACATATGAAAGCCCCATGGGGGTTGTGGAGTATGGAGGAGATGTAAGGGTAATTATCATGCTTGTTGTCACCAGTCTAATTATGATGATGGCTGGACTGTCAGTCCCGCACTGTCAGGAACACCAGTGAATGACTCATCTTCCCCAGAGCTGTGGGCATCTTGTCATGTGCTTGTCCAAATCACTGCGTCCCCAGCTGACTGCAAAGGGAGCGGCCTGAGTGGTGGATTTGCCCCGGTGAGCAGCATCCTCACTGAGGCCCCAATTCCAGGCTGGCACCCCTTTTCCAGCCTGGGTCATTGTGGGCCCAGTGTGGGGGCAGTAATGGGATCAGAAGCTTTTGTACTTCCTGCCCATGGAGGCCAAAAAGAAAAGGTAGAGAAGACGTGGCTGCAGGAGAAATTCTTGGCCATTGTGGTTCCCATTGCTAGTTCTTCCTTACCAGCCTCAGAGCTCCTACCACCCAGCCCTGTCACGCACAGCTTAGAGTCAGGAGGGTGAACCCGGTGATTTGGCAGTGAGGGGTTTTAGGGGAAATCAGAGATCTCAGTACCTACTTGAAGCCTGAGTGTGGCTTCGACAACAGGGCCTAGGTGACAGAAATACTGGCGTGGGGGCAGTTCACCAGGCTGAGGGGTGGCTCCATGTTTTCCCTTTATCCTCGTCTCCTTTTCTCCAGGCAATGGCTACGTCAGTGCTCGGGCTTCCCCTGGCCTCCTCCCTGTGGCCAACGGCAACAGCTTAAACAAGGTCATCCCTGCCAAGTCTCCACCCCCACCTCCCCACAGCGCCCAGCTTGGAGCCCCCAGCCGCAAGCCTGACCTCAGGGTCATCACTTCCCAGGGAGGAAAGGGGTTAATGCACCACTTGGTGAGTGGGGTCTGGCCAGAGTGAGGGGCTGGGGAATGGGAGAGTGGAGGGAGGAAAGAGCCGACTTCCAGCAGGAGAGATGAAGGGTAACCTACCGTGAGGACTTCTCAAGAGAGACCATGGAAGCATGGCTGGGAAGAAATCCCAAAGGGCTTTACAGAAGGTTGGAACACACAAGTACCAGCCTCAAAGGCAGTAAAAGGGAAGAGGAGAGGGGAGAGAATGTTCTGTGACAGGCGGGAGGGTGGGAGAGATCTGATCACAACAGAGGGATGGGAATTCAGTGGTGAGGATTTCCTAACTGGTGCACATTGGGAGGTAGCATCTTCTGGAAATCCATCAGGACAGTGAAAAGCTCTGCTTCTCGGCTGCAGAGCCATCCTGCTCCCATGCAGAGGTAGATGGGATGGCTGTGGGGACTGGTGTGAGGGGAAGGTGGAGGCAAGGGACTGAACCATCCCTTGGTTTTATTTCTGCTCCCAGACTGAGGACCATTTAGATCTGGTAAGTGAGGCTGTGAGATGTTTGCTGTGGCTTGGAATTTTGGGTCACCCATTGCTCTGAGGCCCCCAGCATGGAGTGTGTGTGCGCCCATGTTCTTTGGCCTGTGCGTGTGGTGTATTGGTGTTTATCTGGGTATTTGCCAGAAGCTATGCTTAACGCCAAGCGGGATACAGAGGTGAATGGGATAGGGGTGAGGGGTCGGATGTGCATGCGTTTGTACTTGTGTGATGTGGATGTCTTATTGTGATGTTGCATTCACGCAAGCACACCTTTCTCTGTGTGACATGCTTGTGTAAGTGGGGTGGGCCACACCTTGCCTTAGGCCTTGTCCCGGGATGTATTCTGGGCTGTGTCCCAGAGGCTGGACTGCACTTGCCCTCTGACTCTACTCAGGCCCACCGAGCATTCTGGGAACCCAGGGGAGAACTCTATAGAAGGGATACCAGCCAAGCAATAAACTCCGTTTTCCAGGGGAAGCTGAGGCGTAAGGCAAGGCCAAGGATGTCCTGGGTGGGAGGCCTCCTGCTCCCCCCGCCCTGCCTGTCTCGGTGCTCCGGCACACAGCCCGTCTCAGAGGCACACACAGCTGCTCTTTCTCTCTCTCTCTCTCACACACACACACACACACACACACTTGCATACTCACCCTCATCCAGGAGTGGGGCGGGGGCTCCTCCCTCCCTCCCTCCCTCCCTGGTGGGAGGCCAGTGAGGCTGGAAAAGGCAGGCAGGCTTTGGCGGCCAACACAGCGGCAGTTTCGGCCCCAGCGTGGAGTTGGAATAAACAAGTGAGTCAGCGGCAGATGGAGCTGACAGCCCCACACACGTGTGTGCATACACGCAGGCACACGCATTCCCCTCACAGATGCCAGCACGCTTCTCCCTGGGCCTGTGCTGCAGTGTGATGGATGGAGAGCAGACTCCAGAGGGATCAGCCAGGAGGAGAACGGCTCCCTTTTCTCACTGTGCAGTAGGAGAGCTTGGTGCTGGGGCCACAGGGCAAGCACAAGTGCATCCCTCTCTGTGTAGGTGTGAGTGGACTTGTGCGGCATGTTCCTGCCGTGGCTCTCAGTCTCTCTGAGTGCACCAGCATACATTTGGGTGTCCGTGAGGCCTCTGTGCTGAGACCTCCCTCCGGGCCTTGGGACTCAGAGACCCCGGATTGGCCTTGCAGCCCCTCATCTGCCACCTCTTGACAGACCATTTTCTCCCGCAGAACAATGCCCAGCGCCTTGGGGTCTCCCAGTCTACCCACTCCCTCACTACCCCAGTGGTTTCCGTGGCAACGCCGAGCTTACTCAGCCAGGGCCTCCCCTTCTCTTCCATGCCCACTGCCTACAACACAGGTGAGTGTTTGGGTGGCCTGCGCTGTGAGCAGATGGGACAGGGGAGGGGCCAGAGAGGGGACGGGAGATGTTCTCCGGGCACACCTGGGTCTGAGGAAGGCCTCTGATTTGGAAGAGGCCCTCCCAATTAAGGTTGCCAGATTTAGCCAATAGAAACTTAGAATGCCCAGTTAAATTTGAATCGCAGATAAAACAATACTTTTTTTAGTATGTCTCAAAGACGTTCTTCTGCAAAGTATGTCTCAAAGACGTTCTTCTGCAAAGTATGTCTCAAAGACATACTTAAGCTAAAAAGTTATTCATTGTTTTATCTGAAATTCAGGTGTAACTGGATATCCTTGATTTTTAATAGAGACCTAATGGGGAGGGGGCCTGTCCTCAGGGAGCCTCCCATTGGGAGAGGCCAGGCCGGAGGTGAGCTGAGAAGACGGTTCAGGCCACAGGGTTGGAGGGTGGGGAGGGGGTCATGGCCACTGCAGCCAGGCTTCTTAGAAAAGAATGGAGGAGTGAGGGAGAGAAGAGACAGGAGGCTGAGCAGGCCGGAGCAGAGGATTTCTCCAGTTCCAGGGAAGGCCGTTGAGGGACCAGAGCTTATGTCTTTAACCCCAGTGCTGGCTCGGTGGTGGAGGGATAGGGGGCGAGGAGGAGGAGGAAGAGTGACGGAGGTTGCGGAGAGGGGGCTGAAGGTGAAGGGTCACTTGGAGACATGAAGAATTCAGACAGGACACCCAGTGCCCAGGCCATCCTGGGTACCCAGGGCTGTCCTGGCCTGTCCCCCACTCACATCCTCCCAGCAATAATCTGTGACACTCTTAGCCTTCCTGGCCTGCGCTGCACGTTGCTGTGTCAGGAAGGATGCCCAAAAGGGAAACGCCGTGTCCCCTTGTTTCAGGGTGTGTGTGGCTGGGGCACCGGGTCTGTTTCCTGCTGAGGAGACCTCTGCCATCCCCCCCAGGTCTCCTGCCTGCGAATGGCTTGTGTTAGAGCTGTCTACCGTTGAGACCAGACTAGAGCAGAAGACTGCAACTTCTCTTCCCTCTCCAAGCCCCCATTCCAGAGTTGAAGCACACTAGGTCCTAGACATCAATACCAATAACCAAGGAATCCCACCTCTTCCCCATGTGTAAAAATCCAGGACCCAGCCCTGTACATAGGAAAGCCCTTCGGCGCAGGTGGGACAGCTGGAGGAGCTGCCTCATGTCAGAGGGCTAGACTCTGGCACGTGCATCTGTGTCCAGAGTTTATCGCCCAAGGATCTGCACAGTCCCTTGTTCCTGTGCGTGCTCCCATGCGCGTGCCCACTCTCCGGGCAAGTCCTCGGGCAGCTTCAGGTGGCCACTTCCCTGGGGCCCGTCTCGTCATCTGTGAGAGTTGTGGGTGGGCCGGGGGCCTCAGGCTCGTGCAGCCTTGCCAGCTGGGGCTCTGGGCCTGACCAGAAGAGCCAGCTCCATGAGGATGGCTGGGGGGGTTGGCAGCGGGCAGCGTAGACCCCTTTTCAGGAGCTGTTGTTTTTGGGGGAATCCCATGGTGGTGACTTTCTGCCATCTTCTCAGGTCCCCTGCCACTTTGGGAAGAAGGAGGGAGGTTAGTGGGTGTCTGTGAACCGGGGATAGGCGCTCAGCAGGCCAGACTAGATTATATCTGTCGTGCGGTGTAAGAGCAGGTCCCGATGCTGGGCTTGCCCCTGGAGCCCTGCTGGGGACTGTGCGGACTTTTCCACATCCTCTCAGCAGCCAGGGACTCCAGTTCTTCGTGCTACAAGAATAGTTTATTTTTTATTTTTTTATTTATTATTGTTTGGTTACAGTTGTGTCCCGCCTTTTTCCCCATTGCTCCTCCCTACCCTGTCCCCCCACTCCCACTGTCAATCCCCCTCATTGTCCTTGCCCATGAGTCCTCTGTGCGTGTTCCTTTGCTTGCCCCTTCCCCTTCTTTTTCCCCATTATGCTCTCTCCCCTCCCCTCTGGTCAGTGTCAGTTCATTCTTTATTTCCAAGTCTCTGCTTCTGTTTTGCTCTTTTGTTTTGTTGATTAGGTTCCACTTATAAATGAGATCATATGGTATTTGTCCCTCACCACCTGGCTTATTTCACTTAGCATAATGCTCTCCAGTTCCATCCATGCTGTCACGAAGGGTAGGAGTTCCTTTTTTCTGCTGCATAGTATTCCATTGTGTAAATGTACCACAGTTCTTTGATCTGCTCATTTACTGATGGGCACTGAGGTTGTTTTAGCACTTGGCTATTGTAAATTGTGCTGCTGTGAACATTGGGGTGCATAGGTTCTTTTGAATTGGTGTTTCAGAGTTCTTAGGATATAATCCCAGCAGTGGGGTTGCTGGGTCAGAAAGCAGATCCATTTTTAATTTTTTGAGGAAATTCCATTCTGTTTCCCACAGTGGCTACACCAGTCTGCATTCCCACCAACAGTGCACTAGGGTTCCCTTTTCTCCACAACCTCGCCAGCACTTTTGTTAGTTGCTTTGTTAATGATGGCCTTTTAACAGATGTGAGGTGATATCTCATTGTGGTTTTAATTTGCATCTCTCTGATGGCTAGAGATGCTGAGCATCTTTTCATGTCTCTGGGCCCTTTGTATGTCCTCAGAGAAGCATCTGTTAAGGTCCGTTACCCATTTTTTAATTGTATTGAGTTCCTCAAACTCGACATTGCAGTTGCCTCATTTGTAAGCTAGTAATAACCGTAAGTAAACCTTTGAGCATTTATTATGTGCTAACTGTTCTGTATCTTCACGTGTTCTAACTCAGTCTTCACGACAGCTGCGTGACGTAGGCAGGATGGTTGCCTCTGATGGGTAGGGAGTAGGTAGCTTGTCTGAGTTCCCGTGACCTGTAAGGGGAGGCAGCCAGGAAGTTGGACCTCATTGTTCATGCCTGTGACCTTACTGTCGTGTTGCACAGATAACGCTGTCTTCTCTGCGTAAAGACGGGGCCGGGGCACATGGTGCCTTGGGTGAGAGCCCGGTGGCCTAGCGCTGCTGCAGCGGCGGGGGCGCCTCCACGCCCCAGCACCGCGGCGCAGTCTCCTTATGGTCCTTAGGGGAACCATTTTCCAAACCGTCCCAGACAGGTGCAACCTGGAACACGGTAGTGCTGAAACACCTCAGGGTTCTGTTTGTTCTGTGACAGTGCAAACATCACAGTTTCTTTATTGATACCGAAATTTGGAAATTAATGAGTGACACCTCATGGTGACCTCGGTCAGCACCTTGGCCTGCTGGGCTGCAGACCTGTTTCTCTCCTGGCCCCTCTGCTCTGGCAGGCCTTTCTGGTGGGCAGGCACCTGGCCTCTGTGTCCGTATGTATGGGCCAGCAGCTCAGCCCCTGGCTGCTACTTACGTGTTGATGGTCTGTGGAGACTCCGGACCTTGCCCAAGGTGGAATGGTCGCTAATAGCAATTTGCTTCGGCTGCGCCGTTCACCTGGCATTTACCACAGCCCCCCTCTGTCTCAGAAAGGCACTTGAAGACTTGGCATTTGACGAGATGACAGACATGTATTAGACCATCCCTATTTTTTTTTTACTCTTCTTTTTATAAATTGACATTCTAAAAGTGATACCTATACACAGTAGGAAAAAAACCAGTTTCTAAAAGACCACCTCTTTTTGTCTTGTTAAAAAAAACTAAAACAAAACAGCACCTCGTGGTTATTACGATTTGCGTTTCTGAACTGGGAGTGCCATCTTCCTGGGTTTGTATGGGTTCTTCTGATTATTCATGTCTGTTGTGATCAGCGTCTTCCATCTCTGTGTTCCTCCTGGAGGTGCCCCCAGCCTTAGTCCTCCCCCTCCCACTGAGGCTCATCCTTACTTTCTTCCACCCAGATTACCAGCTGACCAGTGCGGAGCTCTCCTCCTTGCCAGCCTTCAGTTCACCTGGGGGGCTATCACTAGGCAATGTCACTGCTTGGCAGCAGCCGCCACAGCCCCAGCAGCCGCCACAGCCGCAGCCTCCGCAGCCTCAGCCCCAGCCGCAGCCGCAGCCTCAGCCGCAGCAGCAGCAGCAACAGCAGCAGCAACAGCAGCCGCCGCCGCAGCAGCAGCCCCACCTGGTCCCTGTGTCTCTCAGCAATCTGATGTGAGTCCCTGGGGATCCGTGCACATGTCTGGCAAGGGACAGTTGAGGGGTGGGAAGAAGAGGGGGCCTCCCGAGAGCTGGGATCCCTTTGAGGTTGTCATATCATCAGTGGATAGTATGTGAGGCACCAAATGGCAGCCCTAATGTCCCAGGTATGAGCCTGGGAGACCGGCCCTGAGCCCCTTCCCTAGCCAGCCAGGGGTGGGGTGGGGTGGGGTGGGGACCCCAGACTGCAAAAGATGACATGAGATAGAAAGAGAACTAATATGACTTATTTCCCTTCTTTCCCTTCACTTGGCCATCTTTCTTTTCTGGTCTGTCTGTCCCCACCCACTTGTCTCTTCCTCACACCCTCATCCCCCATCTTCTCATCCTCTGTCCCCTGTCCCCCTATGTCTTATCACCGCCCATCACTTTTTTTGTCACCTCGTCTCCTCTGTTTCTTTTCCTGTGCCCTGTCGCCAGCCCTGGCAGCCCCCTGCCCCACGTGGGTGCTGCCCTCACGGTCACCACGCACCCACACATCAGCATCAAGTCGGAACCTGTGTCCCCAAGCCGTGAGCGCAGCCCTGCGCCTCCCCCTCCAGCTGTGTTCCCAGCTACCCGCCCTGAGCCTGGTGACAGTCTCAGCAGCCCAGCTGGGGGCTCGTATGAGACAGGGGACCGGGATGACGGAAGGGCGGACTTCGGGCCCACACTGGGCCTGCTGCGCCCAGCCCCAGAGCCCGAGGCCGAGGGCTCAGCTGTGAAGAGGATGCGGCTCGACACCTGGGTACTGTAGCATCACCCCCCAACCCCCGTCTGCCAGTGTCTGCTGTACCCAGGGACTGCTCCGTGTGCCCCAGCCTGTCTCACCTCCCACCTGAGAGGCCTTTCGGCCAGCTAGCCCCTCCTGTCAGCCCTTTCGGGCCAGCGCTGATGCCCTTTTACCCCCACCAAAGGCTCCTTTCCTAACCCTTCCTTCAGCATCCGTCCTACTGCTCGCTGACGTCTCCCCTCAGAGCTGGCCCTGCCACTAGCAACCTGACCCTACAGGGAGAAGGGCGTGGGGGACACATCACCCCGTAGCCTGGGCCACCCCCTCACACCCCCTTCTCCATCTCCTCTCTTCACAGACCTTAAAGTGACGGTCCCCACTCCCTTCCTCTCAGCCTCCCAGATGAAGAGTTGACAATCTCACCGCCCACCCCCCTGTCCTGGGCTCCTCCCGCTCGACCCCCACTTCCTTTCTTGTGCTCCATGTCCTGTTGACGGTTACATTTGTGTATAATTATTATTATATTATTATTAATATTATATTTTTTTTAATTTGGATTCTCACTTTGGAGAGGAGGATGCGCTCATCCCCTCTTTCTGCACCCCTGCCATTTTCACTGGCTGCGGGAGCTCTTTTTTGCGGGAAGGGGGGGACACTTTGCACGTTGTACACATATGCTGCAGGAGGGGGTGGGGCCAGCGGGCCTTTGGGAAAGGACAGGTGCCGAGCCCTGCATGCAGAGCCCTCCCACCCCATCCCCCAGATAGAGGGAAATAACCAAAAACTACCCAACAACAAAACCCCAAAGTCGGCTTGATGGTGGGTCTGTGTTTCAGGGGAAAGTGAGGCAGAGGCTCTGTGAAGGGTTTCTGCTTCTGGGCTGTTTCTGTGGCCACAGGCACGTGGGGCGGGGTACCCAGGCCTGGCCCCCACGTGCCCCTGCACACACACAACACACTCTCACTGATTCTTGTGTGACAGCACCTCCAAGGTGTGGGGGCACTGGCTGAGCTTTTGGGCTGGGAAGACTGTCTGGGAATCTGAGGCTGGGGGTAGGTTTTGAGGTGGGGCCCCTCTGAAGCACATTTGGAGAGAGAGAGCCATGAGGAGAGGGCTGAGGAGGGACAGAGGGCTGGGGCGAGGGGTGAACCAGGGTCCCTCCCTTTCCCAGCATTTTCTCTAACACGCACAGTGCAATAGCTCCCTACCCCTCAGTTGACACCAGCCCTGGAAAGCTGGCCACCAAGCACAGGGAGAACTGGGGAGAGGAACGTGAGCGAGGTGACTCAGTGGGAGCGGGCCTTGGCCACTCCGCGGTGCCTGAGGACTGGAACCCTTGCATCCACAGGCAAGTGTGAGTGAGGGGACTTGCTCGTCCTTGCACGTACACATCCCCAGAGGAGTGGCTGTTGGGATGGGGTCATGAGGACGGGAGAGGGGACTGGGAGGTTTGCAGAAGGCCTGCCTCCCTTCTTTCCTCCTCGACCCCTCCCGCCAGCCCTCTTCCCTGCTCCTTCCACTCCCGAACTGCCGTGGACCCCACCTTCCTGCTCTTGGCACCCTCATTGTCTGGCTACCTCCTGTCCCACCACCCCCGGGCCGCATCCTACCTTCCCTCTTGGCTACTGTAATTGTAAATAGCAACCTTTGGAAAACGTTAGCAGTGTAACAGTCCAGGAACTGTTTTTGTTGTTGTTGTTGTCGTTGTATTGATATGAAATGAGATTCTATTTTTGTCAAAGTATATTGTAATAATAATGATTCAAACGCCCGTACTGTACAGACGAGGTTCTTCTGCTGTTGTTCTCGCTCCTCTCCTCCCCCAGCCTGCCCCTCTCTGCTGCCTCCCCAGGCCCTGAGACCTCAGGCTGGATGACAGATCAAACTGGAGGGCGCAGGCCTCAAGCCCGCGATCCACACCACCCCGCACCCTAAGGTGCATGGGCAGGCAGACTGGGGTCTTGCCCAGCTCCTGTGCCCACAGGGTGCAGCACTCCCTTGGGGTTTCATCCAGGTGGGCTGAAAGCAGAGCAGACAAGGCCTAGTTTTGCGCCAGGTGACTGTCTTTGCCCACCTCTATGACCCGGCCACTAGCAGTGTTCCAACGTGAAGCAGGGAAGGAACCGGAAGCAGAGGGAGGCGTGTGGCTGCACAGGTACCTAGTGTATTCATGGAGACATTTGGTATTTGTATGTCCCGGTGTCCCTCTGTGCTTGTGTGTGTGTGGTCGTGTGGGTCTCTGAGCCCATCTGGGCACACACACACACACACGAGTCTTTGGGCGAATTGAGCTCTGAGGGTGTCTGTGTGTGTGCGTGTAAGCATGTGCCTGGGTACATGTTTACAGAGGGACAGGTGGCTGTCGCAGCCACACAGCCCTGGCCTCCAGCTCCGTGACCCTCCTCCCCGAGCTCCACTCCTTCCATCCCACTCCTTCATCTGTTTTCACCCTCAGCTCTGATGTCTTTGCCTTTCAGTCAGAAGGGATCTAGCAGTTGGCCCTCTTTGCTTCTCCCTGCAGCCCTGCCTCTCCCAGGCTCCACACACGATTGTGTACCCAGAACCCACACCTGTGCACACAACCCCTTCCCTAGAATACCCTTGTTTCCTCACCCCAGACCTGCTTTCAGGGTAAAAGTCAAGTTCCTCTTCCTCCCTAAAGCTTTTTCCTTACCCGATCAGTGAACCACCCTTACTCACACCCTAACCCCCACCTCACAACCTGTTCAGTCTTCCTGCAGGTTCCTAGAGGGAGTTTCAAGAATCAGTGAGACTTGATCAGGGCCGTGAAAGACGGGATGTAGTCCTATGTGTGTGCATCCCCAGAGCCTTGCCCAGTGCCTGGCACATAGTTGGCGCTCAGTAAATGCTAAACGGGTGAATGGTTGAATGATAGGTGCTCAATAAACATTGAATGACTGGCCTTCCCTTCTCAGGCTATTCCCGCCATCAGTCTGTCCACCTTTCTAGGCTGGGTTTGGCCACCATTAAACATGGGGTGGGGGTGAGGGCCCCTGCAATTCACGGTGCAATATTTACCAGTTTTGCCCTCTGCCTTTAATGGCAAACCTGGGTTTTGATTACCATGTGTGGATGTGTGTGTATACTTTCTTCTCTATCCTTAAGGGCAGGGGGGGTCTGTCAGTGAATATGTGACATTTCTGCAATTCAGTACCCCAAGATTTCTCTTGGGGATAGGGGCTCCTGGCCGGCCAGATGAAGGGTCCCTGGGAACCCAGACCTCAAGTGTGGACTTCATTTCTTCCTCCTCTCACAAGCCAAATTTGCCTCCACCCACTCCTTCCTCCGAATAACCGGGCATTTGCCAAAGTAATCACTGGAGTCATCCAATGTTTCTCACTCCTCCCCGCCCCCCAGGTTTCCCACAGCAGTGGGAGACAGTGGGCAAGAGGACTCTCACCCACCCCAGTTCAACACACCATTTCCCCTTCCCCCAGCAGTGCACTCAATGCAGCGAGACTGACCCCTGACCCTTATTCAGCCCTCCCCATCTTGGACAGGAAGGAAATAATGCACCTTCTCTTAATGATTATTTATTTGTTTGGAGAGACAGAAATGATGTAAAAGTGTATCTAGAAATATCTATATCTATATATTTTTAACTGATTCTTTGGAATCCCCTGGGGTGGGGTGGGGGGGTGAATCTAGGCTTTCGTGGAGGAGAGGAGACAGGGAGCCTGGGAACTCCTCTGTTCTCCCCTCTGCCACCTCTCTCCGCCCCCTAAATAGTTGATACAAGAAGTGGGATTTGCATTGGGGGAGGGGCGCTGGAATGTTACATGGGGAATCTGGATTCTCTCTGTCTTCCCCATTCAAGTCCCAGAGGGAGGAAGGGGACAGGCCATGGAGGTGCCCCACCCCCAAACCCGACAATCACCCACACTCCTGGGGTTCCTCCTGGGTCCTGGGCAGGGCGAGTCCAAGTGTGTGGCTGTTGATTTGTTTTCAATATTTCTTTTCGTGCTGTATGGTGATGCTTTCTTAGTATTCTACACAATAAGAAAAGACAAAGTCCTCGATATTCTTATGAGTTTTGTTGGAAAACTCTTTCACTATATTTGTTGTAAAGAGGTTTACTATTAAAAGAAAAAGAATACACGTTTCTGATACTTTGGCTTGGGTTCTGGTTTCTCTGGTGCGGTCGGTTGAGGAGGGAAGGAAGGGATTGTGTGGTTCAACCAGGATGAGAGGCTGAGCATCCTGTCAGTGGGAAAGAGTGGTGTTAGCCTTCAGGGTGGGCACTTTCCGGTGACTGAGGTGGGGTTTCAGGTGAGAGTTTCTTTCCGGTGCTCTGTCAGAGGCGGGGGCAGCCCCAGGACTGGGGAAGGTCGGCCTGCTAAGAGCCATAGGAGGGACCCTGGGACACAGGAGAAACAGACACCACACTCCAGACCATGCCCAGTACAGGACGGTGTGCAGTAAGGCAACAGCATGGTAGGGAACCTTTGGCTCCTGAAAGCTGTTCCACGACAGGAACTTGCCCAGGCACTGTTAGGCACGCGTGAATTCCACCTTGACAGTGGTCCCCACAGAGCTCAGTCCAGCTGCGCATCTGCCCTTCAGCAGCACTTCACTAGTGCCCGGGAGCCTCTCCATACACTCTTCACATATCCCAAAGGGCCTCCCCACCTGGCTTCCTTCGGGGCAGGCAACTCTAGCTCTTGCCTCCCCACACCCTGCACACCTATGCTGTGAGCAGGTGCAAGGGCTGTGGAGGGAAGTGTGCAAGGCTTGGCTACCGGGTTGGCCACTCCTCTGTACAAGGCCCATGCTAGGTGCTGCAGAGGCAAAGACGGAGTGTGAGAGGCCAATGTATAGTGATAGAGACAGGCTTACAAATGCCTCAAGTCCACACTGCATGGTTCATGCTTTGGTTGCTGCACTTGCAGGTTGATGCAGGAGCACATGGGATCAGGCCAAGTGGCAGAATGTCTTTGTGCCTTGGGTTCCCTCATCTACAAATGGTAGCGATCTGCCTCCCTCTCAGGGTCATTGTAAACTTCACCTTGCTTCTCTCTCAGCTGGAGCAGAGATGAAAGATGAGCTGAGCAGGAAAGGGTTAGGAAGATACCATCCTCCACATGAAGCTCCCTGCTGGCTGCCTGTGGTGGCAGCCTTCGAGATGGCATCCAGTTACCTCAATGTGATACTCATGCTCTTGTGTGGTCTGCTCACATTGAGCCATGGTTGGTGTGTATGACCAATAAAACTTCCAAAGTAAAGCTAGTACATGATGCTCCATGTGTCTTTCCCTGTTGTGGGAACTCTGGAGCACATCAAAGCAGCCTGGGTTGCTAAGCTGCCTTCAGGTGTGGTCTGGCACCACCAGTGGGCTTTGTGTGAATAGAAAATAAATGTGTTCAGCCCTGGCTGGTGTAGCTCAATGGATTGAGCATGGGCTGGGAACCAAAGGGTTGCCAGTTCGATTCCCAGTCAGGGCATATGCCTGGGTTGTAGGCCAGGTCCCCAGTGGGGGCCACATGAGAGGCAACCACACATTGCTGTTTCTCTCCCTCTCTTTCTCCCTTCCCCTCTCTCTAAAAATAAATAAAATCTTAAAAAAAAAAAAAGAAAGAAAGAAAATAAATGTGTTCAGCCAGTGATTTGGATATTGTGTCTGCAGTAGAACCTGTCCTGTCCTGACAAATGGATTATCCATTCATACTTGGGCAGACTTGAAGCCCCATCTGCTGACAGCCCCTGTGGTGAGGTACAGATCTCTGGACTTGACATAGTCCGAAACTGGTTCATCTCCTAGTTCTGTCACTTAGTAGCTGTGTGGCCTTGGGCAGTTGTAATCTCCCTGAGCTGCTGCTTTTTTTTTTCCTCCAAGATTTTTTTATTTATTTTTATTTATTTTTTTTAATTTTTTTTTTTTTTAAGATTTCATCTGTTCATTTTCAGAGAGAGGAGAAGGGAGGGAGAAAGAACAATTTATGGTTGCCTCTCACATGGCCCCCACTGGGGACCTGGCCCGCAACCCAGGCATGCGCCCCGACTGGGAATCGAACTGGGACCCTCCGGTTCCCAGCCTGCGCTCAATCCACTGAGCCACACCAGCCGGGCAGATTTTTTTATTTTTAAAAAAATTTTAAAAAGATTTTATTTATTTTTAGAGAAGTGAGGAGAGGGAGAAGGAGAGGCAATGTGTGGTTGCCTCTCGGGTGTCCCCTCTGGGGACCTGGCCTGCATTCCAGGCATGTGCCCTGACTGGGAATCGAAACAGAGACCCTTTGCTTCACGGGCCCACGCTCAATCCACTGAGCTACACCAACCAGAGGGCCAAGATTTTTTTATTTATTCTAGAGAGAGGGGAAGGGAGGGAGAGAAACATAGATGTGTGATATACATCAATCAGTTGTTTCTCGCACGCCTCCAACAGGGGACCCGGCTCACAGCCCAGGCATGTGTCCTGACTGGGAATCAAACCTGTGATGTTCTGGTTCCCAGGCCAGTGCTCAGTCCACTGAGCCACACCAGCCAGGACTCCCCGAGCTGCTCTTTAACCAGCTGTATGATAGCTGCCTGTTTTCTCTAACCCCCACCTCCTTCAGTTCATCCTCCTATCTTTGGCCCAGTTCTGATCATCTAACACCTCGGTGTTCTCCAGTACCCACTATATAAAGTCCAAACTTCTCAGCCTGGCTCCCAGGGCCTTCAAAGAACCAAAATAACCTCTTTTCCAGGCTTAGCCCACACATCCCTGCTGCACATCCCTTGGACTCAGACTGGCCAAGCAGCCCCCTCCGTTCCTAGATATCCTTGGTATCTGCTCATGCCATCCTTCTGTCTCAAATGCAGCAAACATGTATTAAGCACCTGCTCTGTGAAATCCTTTGTTAGGCACCAGGGATATAGAGAGGAGCGAGGCAGCTCCTGCTTCTCAGCAACTCAGTCCAGTGGGGACAAGAGCCAAGGGAACCAACCGTTAACCCTTGAATCACCAGTCTGTTAAGTGTCATAAAGGATGGAAATAAGTTGGCTGTGGGATCAGAGATGAGGCACACTCAAATCCAAGCCAGTGGAGACCAGAGAGTCTCCTTCAAGGAAGTGTTTGAGCAGGATTTTGAAGACATGGAGTGTTCTGGGCAAACGAGGGCAGGAAAGGCATTCCCAACAGCAGGAATAGCATGTAAGGTATGGAGAACGAATGGTGCATTCAGGAAATCCAGTACTGTGGTGCAGGTCAAAGGAATAGCAGATAAAGCTTAAGAGGAAGGCAGAAGCCTTGTCAAGAGCCTTGATTGCCAGAATACGGACTTGATTCTGCAGATGTCTGGTCATCAGAGGACGTTAGGTAGAAGATGTACTGGATCATATTTGCATTTCAGAAAGTTCCTGCCAGTACTCTCTCTCTCTCAATACTGCAGAGATCCAAGTGGAAGGAATGCAAAAGTGAGGCCCACTCAGGGTCCTTGACAACTGAGAGGATGAATTTAGTTGATATTTGAATAACAGGACTTGGAAACTGCTGGTGAAGGTAGAGAAGGAAAGTGAGGAGGGTCCGTGACTCCCAAACTTGTGCTTGGACTGACTGGGTGGTGGGTGATGTGGCTCCAGATAGGGCCACCGGTTATATCCTGGGATTTCAGATGAACTGAGTTGGAAACAAGGGGAAGCTCACTGGTGCATCCTTTGGGGCATCAAAGGGGAGAAGGGGTGCTTTGCTCCCCAGAGGTAGTTGCAAGGTTAGGCATGGTGGTCAAGTTGTGTAAGAGCCTTAGGAAGATAAGGTTCTAAAGGCCAGACACCTGGTGCAACCCTAGAGGTCGGTCATTGGTTTTCTTTTGATAAGGGAAGAAGACACTTAAAAAAAAAAAGATTTTATTTATTTATTTTAAAGAGAGGAGAAAGGAAGGCGAGAAACATAGATCAGTTGCTTCTCTCAAGCTCCCAACTGGGGACCTGATCCACAACCCAGACGGGGAATCAAACTGGCAACCTTTCAGTCCACAGAACGGTGCTCAACCCACTGAGCCACACCAGCCAGGGCAGAGGACACTTCTTTACTAGGTACCTGGAAGATATTTAGGAGGAACTACCTAGTAGACTTGTGAGACATTAGTCCTCTGCGTGCTTCAGTTGCATCCTGTGTAAAATGGGTTGCTGTGAAACTTAAATGACACACATAAATTAAAACCATTCCCGGCCCATATTAAGTGCTAAGTAAGTGTTATTATTTTTATTACTGCTACTTGTCATTTATGAAAATAGATGAGCTTACTTGGGTAAAGTCAAAAAACTGCTCTATACCCCTATTTCTGTCTTTGCAACCTTTCCCCTCATTCAGGGTTTCGCTCCTACAACTTTTCCCTCCCCTGGCCTACCCAGAAGGCTGTTATTCTCTAATGGGTGTTAGGAATCCACCCCTTCTTTATAGCACCTGCTTCATGTTTCCTGAAAACGTGGGTACTAGTTTCAATTTTCTAAAATTGGATTGAAAACTCCTTTAAAAAAATATACCGCTGCCCTAGCTGTTGTGGCTCAGTGGACTGAGTGCCAACCTGCAAACCAAAAGGTCGCCTGTTCAATT
Source organism: Micronycteris hirsuta (assembly GCA_004026765.1). NCBI lineage: Eukaryota > Metazoa > Chordata > Mammalia > Chiroptera > Phyllostomidae > Micronycteris > Micronycteris hirsuta. The sequence continues at coordinate 91,689 of PVJI01002806.1, read as the reverse complement.
CCCAGTCAGGGCACATGTCTGGGTTTTGGGCCAGGTCCCCAGTTAGGGGAGTGCGAGAGGCATCTCTTCACATGGATGTTTCTCTCCCTCCCTTCCCCTCTCTAAAGATAGATAAATAACATCTTCAAAAACAAAACTGCCTCGTCCCTTTTGTGTCTGGCACACAGTGTGTTCAATGAGATAATGCACGTGAAAGTGCACTTTTGAACTGCAGTGCTACAAACCGGAAGGATCCTTTTCCCCTCAAGGGCATGGTGTTTTTCTGCATCTTCTACTTTCCAGCTCCAGGAGCACCAGACCCAATGAGGCTGAAGTGGGGTTGGGTTCCAATTTTCCAATTCCCTGGGCTTAGCACCTGCTGGGCTCCTATTCCCCAAAGAGGTGGCTCTTGGGAGGCAAGAAGCAAGGGTACCATCTGATTGTTCCAGCTAAGGAGACCGGGCCAGTTAGTTTCCTGTACTTCCATTTTCTTCTGACTCACCCTTCAGTCACATGGGCTGAGTAACTTCCAGGCTTGTGATTGTGGAAACCTGTTTTAGGAACGGCTAGCAGATGTGAAAGGGGCATAAGGTGACCCCACCCCAGGCTCCAGAGTGGCTCCTACTGTAGCCCATACATGTCTGCAGTTAATTGATTCTGGGTTACTGCCCAGCTACGGGACACGTCTGGTTCTATAGACCAGATTCCCAAGTGTGTATTTTACAGTTGGTAAACCTGAGGCCGCAAAGAGGAGGCGACTGACAGGTTCTTCCCACAGCGCTTCACGCGGTTCCTCGATAGATGCAGTTTCGATCAGCCTGAGGCCCCTGGATTTACTGCTTCCAGTCGGACTTACTAGTACTTAACATCTCTCCTTTGCTTTGGACTCGTTTCCACGTGTTTCCAGCTCTTGGGCCTCGCTCCGGAAGTTTGGTCCCCCTTAAAGTGCGGTCCCTGCCTTCGCAGCGTGGCTGTCCAGACTCAATCCTATTTACTGCCTATCTCCCACCACGTGCGGGATAGAAGCTGGCGACTACACCAGGCCCAAAAGGGGAGGGGGAGGTCACGCGCCCAATAAGCCCCGCCCTCACGTGACCGCGGCGCCCGTCCCCTTGCTCGTCACTACCCTCAGCTGGGAGCGGCGGAGCCGTTCAGGGATCTGGAAGAAAAAAATCTCCATCTAAGGCAAAGGGGAAGTAGGGGGACAGAAGGCAATAAAGGCACTGGTCTAACCTGCTCCTCTAGACCGTAAGTTCCCAAGAGGCGAAGATCACCATGCCAAAGCGCCTCAGCATAAGTTGGCGGGCGACTACCGCTCTGACACGGCCCAAAGTAGTTGAGCCCTTTACACCGACCCCCCTTCACTCCCCCTCCACCGGCCGACTGGGACATGACAAAGAGTGGGGTCTTTCGGCAGCCAGTGAGCCAATGCTTCTTAGCCTGCTGACTGCGACAGAACAGACCCTTCAATCGATTTGTCCACAACTGCAGGGATGCAAAGACCCAAGCCCAGTCCCGACGTCCCCGCCGGAGGCGGGGAGTGGATCTTGCGGCTCACTTCATTGGCTCTTCTAGTGACGGGTGGGGAGGTCAGCCAACCGCAGCCTGGGAAAGACGCATGCGTATACAAAAGATTGAGTCCGTTCATGGTGGGGGAGCGGGAACAGGACAGCGAACCAATTTTGGAAGGGGTTTCACCAGGGCCTAGATAGAGGAGGCACGCATGCGTGGATCTAACCTCCTCTCTGCCCAGTTGAGGGGGCGTATAGCGCCCTCTGTCTTCCTGGTATTTTTCCCAGAAGTCAAACCTTCAAGGGCAAATGCTGCTGCGGACCTGACTCTGCCTGGAGGATCCGTAAGAATGGACGAATTTCGGTAGCTGCCCTCAGGGACTACACGACCATCCCCAAACACAGCCAGAGCCATTAGTCTGGGTTTTTGCCCAGAGACCCCTCTGGGCCAACAGTAATGTGAATATTAATTTGATGATGACACTTCTCAGTTTACCAAGCCTGTCCATGTAAAAACATCCAGACCTGTGGAGAATTTTATGAATTTTTTTAGCCAAACTGACATATGCTGGAGAGCAAGATCTCAAATGCTCCAGAAAATAATAGTTTTGCAGCTTCTTTTACATATTTGAAATTAATACGGTGGGAGAAAGCAAGGCTGGGGTTGGATTTTAAAATAGTAAACAAGATTACTGCTCTCTTGAGGATTAATTATCCCTGGGAGGAGTATTTCTCCTGGCACTTCAAAGGTGTGTTAACCTAGATGCACAAGAACGAAGGACAGGGCTGTACTAAAACCTTTCACTAATGAAGTTAGAGGCCTGGGAGGTGACTACTCACCATGACCTGCCCAGTTAGGCATTTACGCTCGGATCACCCTGTGAGGTTACTTTCCATAGAACCCCTTTCTTCATCCACGTGTTATATCTCTTATCTTAGGCGCTCCTCAAAAATCTCCTCCAATTAGGTTAAAGAAGGGTGGAGAAGCTGAAGGGAAGGCGGAGGATGCTGCCTGTGAGAGTAGAGCCTGGACTGAAACTCAGACCACCCAAGGCAGAAGAGCCTGGATAAGCTGCCTCCTGCTCTCCAAAGAGTTTGTATAGTTGAGGTGATGACACTTAAGATATAGGAAAAGTGAAGGTAGAATTTCAGCCCATTTTTAAAATAGACACTGAGTGCTAACAGGGAAAGATCAGTTTGTACTTTAGTGATCTGAAAAGGCTGTGTGAAGAAGCTTCAGAGTATATCCTTGGATGAGATAAATTTTAGGAACATAATATTGAATGAATAAAGAAATCCCAGAACACAAACATTGGAAATAATTTTTATAAATTTTAAAAACAAGCAAAATTAAGCAATATATTGTTTAGGTATATATGACCAAACGTTTTAAAAAGAATAGTAAACACAGAATTCATTAGCGGTTACCTAGGAGAGACACGGGATGGGATGGGGAAGAAAAAGTGGATGTTACTGCTAATGTTCTAGTTATTGGGTTAGAGGTAAATGTATGGGTATTTTATTGTTTTTGTATCACATACAATAATTATTCTTTTGTATGTGTAAAATATAATTCAAAAGATGATCTTGGAATCACCCATTACAAGAAATACAAGAAAATTATGTATTACGTAGTTGGAGAGAAGGGAGAAAGCCTTACCTATATTACACTTGGTTTCCAGAGCATTTCTACACATCTAAGTTTATCTTCAGAACAGCCCTTTAAGACATTATCTCTACATTAGAGATGAAGAAACAACCAAAAGTTACTTAAGGCCCGTCAACCAAGACAGGAAAGGTGCGAGCGTAGGCCAATGGGGAGCCCTGTGCAGCTGAATCTTCAGTGTGCCTAGCATTGTGCCTGCAACAGAGAACACACTCAGTAAACATTTGTTGAGCAGGTAAGTAACTGAACTTGCTAATTACATGGGTGTCTCATAGTGAAGCAGGCTGCCCTGCAAGTAGGTGAGGGCCCTGCGCGGCAGCTGGCTGACCGCTGTCAGGTACAGGAGTACTATTCTCTCTTTGGGTGAAGGTTGGATATAGGTAACCTCTAAGGTTCTTTTCAATGTTAAGGCTGCATAATTTTATCAGAGAATGAAAACAAAACCAGTATTAAAATAATAAGGCTCTCCACCTGCGTAGTGAAAGTGGTCACCAAAGAAATGCCTGGATAAAAGAGACATTTTGAAGTTAATAGGACCTATTGCCAGAATACGTAGGAGGTGTGTTGTATTTGTTGTTGTGTGAATTGTATGTTGTTATCTGTGGCCACTGGATATTGATCCATCCCAACTGGGAGAATGGTTGTGCCACTCACTAGGTTAAACAGGGTAGTAGGTGGACATTCATTTAGAAATGCCTAGCAGGCAGCTGACAACACAGGACAGTGCTGACGAGAAATACGGGCTGAAGGTACACTGAGACGTAAGAGCAAGAACACTGGAGTTTAAGTTAGAACATCTGATTTCTAGACATGGCCTTGTCTTTAATGAACAGTTTCACTTTGGACAAGTCACTTAATCTGTTGGGACTATTTCCTCATATATTAAAGAACATACACACACATCAAGAATGTGCCCAATCCCCTTCTCAAGATCTAGTTGAATCTACTCATATAGTTAAATATACAGACATATCCATTAATTACCGGAACTCTGTTTTCATCTGTTGTCCCATATTATGTTCTTTTTCATTATGACTTACCATACCTTACTTTGTGTGCATGTGCTAGAAGTGATCTCTGAGAGAAGAAGCCCTGTCTTACTGAAGTTTCTATCTCCATTGTTAATCTCTGAGACCTAAATTTTCTTGTTTGTAAGTTAAGCTAGTTAATATTTAAAGTTCTTTTTTTTAAAGATTTTTATTTATTTGTTTTCAAAGAATGGGGAAGGGAAGGAAAAAGAGAGGGAAAGAAACATCGAAGTGTGGTTGCCTCTCACATGGCCCTTACTGGGGACCTGGCCTGCAACCCATGCATGTGCCCTGACTGGGAATCTAACTGGCGACCCACCGAGCTACACCAGCCAGGCAATACTTAAAGTTCTCTTGAGTGATAGAATTCTGTTGTCTAGCTATATTCTATGGATTGAGAGGATTAACCTATCTAATCTCTCAATTCCTTTCCAACTCCAATATTCAATGATTTTATAATATTGAGTTGCAAGTAATCTCATAGAAGTGATAGTTGAACAAGTTCTCAAAAGGAAAATGTGTGGGAAAAGATTAAGAACAGGAGCAATACAAGAAAGAGAAGCTATTGAAAGTGACATAAAAGGATCAGTCTGAGAAGAGAGATAGTAACAGCAGGGGTAACGAATTCAGATGCCTGAAGGAGCCAGGAGGACAAGGTAAATGAGTGACAGTGGGCCTGTGGGGCGTGTAAGGGAGTGGCAGAGACTGGGAAGGCCACGCACAAAGCCCATCGAAAGAAGTCAGCTCTCTTGTGTCGCCAATGCGTGTGTTGCCGTATCTTCCAGTTTATAAGATGAAACTGGAAATCCCGTTTTTATTCGAAATCTCATTAATTTTTTAAGAGTTGACAACCAATTCAGATTATTTAAAAGCTCTATGCAGGTAAAAAATAATAATAATAAAACCCTACACCTGTAGGCCAGATTTGTTGGGCCACGAGTCTTTAATCTCTGTTGCATAATACCAAAGAGGAACTCCTTTCTCGCCCTCAATCACACATGCTTACGTACAATTGTAGTGGGAGACTTTCCTGTTTCTGTTCATACCAGTTCTGTGATGTCAGTCCTGACCCTTCTTGTTCTTGCAGGACTTTGCCCTATCGATTATCCCCTTAGTCCCCTCTATTTTCAACTTCTCCCTTTCTACTTGCATCTTTCCTTTAATCTAAGAACATGCCAAAGTCTCCACATTCTAAAAAAACTGCCCCATTCTCCTATCATCCCTTAAAGGGACTTTGTAAAAAGTTCCTTCTCTCTTTTTCCCTTCTCCAACAAATTTCTTGACAGAACAATTGCGGTTGCTATTTCTGTTATCACTTAAGCTAGCCTCACTCACCGTAGCTTCCACCAATCCATTGAAACCTTTCTGCCCAGCGCTAAGGTCTCTATTGCTAAATTCATTGAAATGTTCCAGCTGGATTAAACACCTCACACTCAGAGATAAACTATTATCTTCTTTTTTTTTTTTAATCACCTAACTAAGAGGTGTTCCATCCATGTTTATTGAGCCAAATTGGAAAGTGTTTTCAAGAAAGAAGGATAGTCAGCATCATAAAATTTGCAGAAAGATTGAAGACTGTTTTGGCCAAATGAAACCCATTAGATTTTAAGGAGATTATTGGTGACTTTTGAAAGGGCCGTTTCAGCAGAAGGAACTGGAAGCCCTGGCTGGTGTGGCTCAGTGGATTGAGTGCTGGTCTGGAAACTAAAGGGTCGCCGGTTCCAGTCCCAGTCAGGACACATGCCTGGTTGTGGGCCAGGCCCCCAGTAGGGGGTGTGTGAGAGGCAACCACACATTGATATTTCCCTCTCTTTCTCCTCTTCCCCTCTCTTTAAAAACAAATAAATAAAATCTTTTAAAATAAGAAGGAGTTGGGCCCGGCTGGTGTAGCTCAGTGGATTGAGTGCGGGCTGGGAACCAGAGGGTCCCAGTTCGATTCCCAGTCGGGGCACATGCCTGGGTTGCGGGCCAGGTCTCCAGTGAGGGCCATGTGAGAGGCAACCACACATTGCTATTTCTCCTTCTCTTTCGCCCTCCCTTCTCTTCTCTCTAAAAATAAATAAATAAAATCTTTAAAAAAAATAAATAAAATAAGGAGTTGGAAGGCATATCACTGTTGTTTGTAAAGAAAGAGGTTGTGCCCGGTTGGTATGGCTCAGTGGATTGAGCACGGGCTGGGAACCAGAGGGTCCCGGTTCGATTCCCAGTCGGGGCACATGCCTGGGTTGCGGGCTGGGTCCCCGGTGAGGGCCATGTGAGAGGCAACCATACATTGTTCTTTCTCCCTCCCTTCTCCTCTCTCTGAAAATAAATAAATAAAATCTTAAAAAAAAAAAAGAGGTTGTGAAGTGATAACAGAGGGTATAGAAGTTTGACACTATATGGGGGAAAATCAAGCAAGAGGTATTAGAGACAATGATGCCAATTAGAGTTCTTAAGGTTAAGAAAATCCTGGCATGTTTGTAAGTGAAAGGAACAAATCCAGCAGCATGGGAGATGCTGAAAATGCTTGAGAAAGAGAACACTCGAGAATACACCATCACAGGTAATGTGAGAGAACCGAGAAATCAGCCAAATGAAGGAATTGGTTGGCCTTTCCAAGGACGTGAGAAGTCTCCTCTCAAGTAGGCAGAAAGGGTAAAAGGCACAAGTCATAATTACATACAGACTCTTAATTAAGGTTGGGAAAGGTAATGCAGGAGAGTTCCAGTGCCTTTTATCAATAAGATGGAAGCAAGGTCACGTCTCCAATAATGGGGTGGTGCAGCAGAACAATAGGCTGTGGCAATTTTAGAGATATTATTCTTTGCTTGCTAAACTCCGTTTGCCCCCCTGCATTGCTTCCTGGAGGTTCGGTCTTTAGCTACCCTCTCTCGTTACTGCTTTCCAGAAAGCTCTCACCCATCTCTGCAGCCGCCTAAATGCTGGTAACTCCCAACCTACGTCTGTATCTTAAATCGCCCTCTGGAGCTTCACGTCTGTGCATCCAGCTACCTATGTAACCACCCCAGGGTATTCCATGGGTTAAATTGAACAGGAGCTCAGTATCCTCAGGACTAAAACTCTTCATTTCTCTTAAGTAATTTAGCTAATGGTCACAATACATTCCCAGTTGCCCAAGACAACAGATACACATCTTCATCTCTCTCTCTCTCCCTCTCTCCAAATGTGTGTTTATATATGCGTATGTGTGTAGGAAGGTATTTAAAAGAATAGGAACATACTTTTTGTGTATAATATTGTTTTCCCCTTAATAATGTGATCATTTTATCATGTCAATAAATACTTTTCTGTACTTTTAGTGGTTGCATAGATTACATCCTACACATGTGCTATATTCTACTGTCTTATTGAAACTTCTGTTTGTTTCCTTTTCTATTATAAATAGCACATTATATATTATTGCCCTGGCTGGGTAGCTCAGTTGGTTAGAGCCTCATCCCCACACACCAAGATTTAGAGTTCGATCCCCAGTCTGGGCATATACAAGAACCAACCCATGAATGCCTAAAAAGGTGAAACAAAAAGTCAGTGTTTCTCTCTCTCTCTCCCTCCTTGCTCTCTCTCTAAAATGAATAAATAAAAATTTAAAAAATAGCAAATTATATATTATAAAAATATATTTGCACATATCTTTTATTTCCTTTAGATTGAATACTTAGAACTCAAAATGGAGGGCCAAGGAGTATGCACATTTGAAAAGTTTTTAATACATGTTGCCAAACTGGCCTTCCAGAAAAATTATACCAGAAGTATATGGTAACATTTATTTGCCTGTACCTTTGAATAATATTTTTAATTTTTTCTGATTTAACAAACTATATCTGACCCTCCAACTCTCAGTCCCTGACTTTTCGCTAAGTCCTTCATCATTCCCTTCTGAGTGTTCCCACAACTTCCCTGGGATACACAACTCACTTTTGAACGGTAGAGGGGAAGGTGCCACCAAATTTCTCGTAGGAGTAATTCTCAATCTCCTGCACTTTCCCTAAGCCTCTAGCCCCATTTTTTAAAACATTTAATTTATTGAGGTGACATTTATTATAAAATTACATCGGTTTCAGGGTACAATTCTGTAATACATCATCTGATATGGTGTTGTATACTTACCACCCCAAGTCAGGTCTGCTTCCATCACCGCTCATCCCCTCCTTACCCTCTCCTCCTGTCCCCCACTCTCAGCCCTGCTCTTGCTACTTTTGTGCACCGTGGTTTCTTTTCGTGATTCTTCAGTATCTTCCCTACCTTCCTCTTTTCCTAAATTTCTGTCTCTGAGAGGTCATTTGTTCTCTCCCTTCTTCTTGGGGCCGGCCCTCCAAAAGCGCTGCTGTTTCTCCTCCTCCTCCCTTAGAGCTTCTTTCTGTGGCAGCACCATCTCCCAGTAACAGAGCAGAAATGTCTTCCCTTTGGCAAGAAATGTACTTAAATCTCTCTTATATAAGGAAAAAAAAAAAGAATTACATCACCCTTTACTCTCTCAAAATACTACTTCCTTTTTTTCTTCCTGCACTATTAAATTTCTCCAAGGAGTAATCAAGAAGTGTCTATTGAAGCCCTGGCTGGTGTAGCTCAGTGGATTGAGCGCGGGCTGGGAACCAAGCAGTCCCGCTTCGATTCCCAGTTAGGGCACATGCCTGGGTTGCGGGCCAGGTCCCCGTGAGGGCCATGTGAGAGGCAACCATACATTGCTGTTTCTCTCCCTCTCTTTCCCCCTCCCTTCCCTTCTCTCTAAAAATAAATAAAAAAATTTAAAAATCTTAAAAAAAAAAAAAAAGAAGTGTCTATTGAGCCCTGGTTGGTGTGGCTCAGTGGACTGAGCTCCAGCCTGTGAACCAAAATGTCACAGGTTTGATTCCCAGTCAGGACACATGCCTGGGTGGCGAGCCAGGTCCCCAGTTGGGGACATGCAAGAGGCAACTGATAATGTATCTCTCACACATCAATGTTTCTCTTCCTCCTTTCCCCTCTCTCTAAAAATAAATAACATCTTACAAAAAACTGGTTTTTTAATATATTTTATTGATCATGCTATTACAGTTGTCCCATTTTCGAAAAACTGTTATTGACTTCCGGCCAAGATGGAGGCATAGGTAGACACACTATGCCTCCTCGCACAACCAAAAGAGGAAAAACAACAATTTAAAAAACAAAAATAGCCAGATCTGACAGAAAACTGAACTGAGTGGAAGTCCGACAACCAAGGAGTTAAAGAAGACACGTTCATCCAGACCGGTAAGCGGGGCGGAGCCGGGTGGAGAGCACTCGGCAAGACGCGGTTTGTGGAGCAGTACCGGCAACGCTCCAGCTGCCCGGAGAGGCCCGTGGCGGGCGCGCCTGGCCAAAATGTGGCAGGCGCACTTGGTGAAACGGGCTGAGACTGGTGGACCAGGCGGTCCCTCATTCTTGCTCAGATAAACCGGGAGGAAGAGCTGGGGAGTGGAACAGACCCCGCGGCCCACCAATGCGGGGAAATAAAGCCTCAAACCACCAACTGAAAACACCTGTGAGGGTTGAGGCGGCAGTGGGAGGAACTCCCGGCTTCACAGGAGAGTTCGTTGGGGAGACTCACAGGGACTTGGAACTGTGCAGGCCCATCCACTAGCCCCGGAGCCAGCAAAGAAGGACCCAACTTGCCTGTGGGTAGCTGGGGAAGTGCAGAGAACAGAGCAAGCGCCATTGTTCTCTCAGGCCCCGCCCCCACAGGCATGGTCACAACACAATGGCGTGGGTTACCCCACCCTGGTGAAAGCCTAAGGCTCTGCCCCTTAAAGTAACAGGCGCACCGAGAAAAAAAATGGCCCAAATGAAAGAACGCATCAAAGCTCCAGAAAAAAGACAACTAAGTGATGAAGAGATAGCCAGTCTATCAGATGCACAGTTCAAACACTGGTAATCAGGATGCTCACAGAATTCGATGAAAAATTGTTGCAATTACTTGAACAAATGAGAAGGGATGAGAAGGAAACTGGGACTCAAATCAACAGAGTGGACCAGCAGAAAGAAAAAAACATCCAACCAGAAAAGAATGAAGAAACAAGAATTCAAAAAACTGAGGAGAGGCTTAGGAACCTCCAGGACATTTTTAAATGTCCCAACATCCGAGTCATAGGGGTGCCAGAAGGAAAAGAGGAAGACCAAGGGATTGAAAACTTCTTTGAACAAATAATGAAGGAGAACTTCCCCAAGCTGGTGAAGGAAATAGATTTTCAGGAAGTCCAGGAAGCTCAGAGAGTCCAAAAAGTTGGATCCAAAGAGGAACACACCAAGACACATCATAATTACATTACCCAAGATTAAAAATAAGGAGAGAATCGCCCGGCTGGTGTAGCTCAGTGGATTGAGCGTGGGCTGGGAACCAAGGGGTCCCGGTTCGATTCCCAGTTGGGGCACATGCCTGGGTTGCGGGCCAGGTCCCCCGTGAGGGCCATGTGAGAGGCAACCATACATTGCTTTCTCCCTCTCTTTCTCCCTACCTTCTCCTCTCTCTAAAAATAAATAAAATAAAATCTTTAAAAAAAAATAAATAAGGAGAGAATCTTAGCAGCAGCAAGAGAAAAGGAGACAGTTACCTACAAAGGAAATCCCATAAGACTGTCAGCTGATTTCTCAAAAGAGACTTTGCAGGCAAGAAGGGGCTGGAGAGAAGTATTCCAAGTCATGAAAGGCAAGGACCTACATCCAAGAATACTCTATCCAGCAAAGCTATCATTTAGAATGGAAGCGCAGATAAAGTGCTTCTCAGATAAGGTCAAGTTCAAGGAGTTCATTATCACCCAGCCTTTATTATATGAAATGTTAAAGGGATTTATATAAGTCATGGAGGGATATCAACAGGGGAGTGGCAGGGGGAGAGGGGGGAAAAGGTACAGAGAATAAGTAGCATAAATGGTAGGTAGAAAACAGACAGGGGGAGATTAAGAATAGTATAGGAAATGTAGAAGACAAAGAACTTAAGTGTATGACCTATGGACAAAAACTAAAGGGCAGGGAATGGAGGGTGGGGGTGGAGGGGAAGAAAGGGGGGAAAATGGGACAACTGTAATAGCATAATCAATAAAATATATTTTAAAAAAAGAAAGAAAAACTGTTATTGACTCTCATCGACCTCTCTGTATTCCAGCCCCACTGTCCCAAGCAACCTCAAAGCCATGGTGGAAGTCTGGATCTCTTCTCTCTTCCTCACTCTTGGCCACTTCTGACTCAGGATCCTGCCCTCTGTCCTGAGGCTGTCTTCTTCTGGCTTCGTGATTCTGCCCTCTTCTGGTTCTCCTCTCAGAACAGCGCATGTGAGGCTGCGTGCCCTCTAAGTGACTGTGCACCCCAGGCCTCATCTCTCTCTTTGGATTTTCTCACTTCTGTGCTTCAGTGATTTCCTTTACATTGATGATTCACAGCCTCCCTCCTGAATTCCAGACCCAAATTATGTAGCTGTCTGCTAGACAGCTCTACCTAGATGTGATTTCTTAGATTCCACACATCCCAAACTGAGTTTGTCAGCCAACGCTGCCCCACAACACACACGGGGAAACCTGCTCCTCCCACCGTGTTTCCCGGTTCAGTTAATGCCATCACCACACTTCTAGTCATCGTGTTCAAAACCATAATCTAAGAGCTGCCATGTATCAAGTACCTGCTATATACCAGGTGATTTCCAAACACAATCAAATCCTCGGGCAGATTTACTATTCTCATTGTTATGAGGAAACTACTAGGAAGTGGTGGTATTCAATGAGTCTAGTTAGTGCTAAAGCGTCTGCATGGCATTTCACCACCCAGTCTCTTCCTTCTTGCTCCTTTGTACATATCCAGCCAGTCTGCAGGTCCCTGCACATCTGCCTCCTGTCTGCCTGCCCTACACCAGCTCCTTAAGTGAGGCTCTGCTCTTTTTTTTTGCCTGGAAATTAGCAAAACCTCTTCAACCATAACTGCCAGATTTCATTCTAAAGCATAGTTTTAAATATATTACTCCTTGTAAGTAAAAATCGTAAATGCCTCTTGGTGCTGAATGAAGTTGAACTATTTACCTTGGCATCCAAGGCTCTCCATCCTCCAATGCCAGCCTTTCATCCCGCTGGTGCCCTTGTGAATCTGGCACCCTGTCCAGCTGAGAACAGGTCCTCCGCACGCCCTGCTTCCCACCTCACCCCTGCCTTTGTTCTTGCTATTGCTTCCCTTTGTAATTCCCTTTCTTTTTTATCTACTGCTCCCCACCATTTTGTGTCTGTTGAGATCATATCCACACTTAAAGCCCAGTTCACAAGCCACCTCTTCTATTATAAAACCCTTCCAGCCCTTGGCTGGTGTGGCACAGTGGACTGAGTGCCATCCTGAGAACCAGGGGGTCACTGGTTCAATTCTCAGTTAGGGCGCATGCCTGGGTTGCAGGCCAGGTCCCTGGTGGGGATGCATGAGAGGCAACCACACATTGATGTTTCTCTCCCTCTCTTTCTCCCGCCCTTCCCTCTCTAAAATTAAATAAATAAAATCTTAAAAAAATCCAAATTCTCCAAGGAGACATTTAGTCCTACCTCTTCCAACTCCCACCCTTAGTATTTTTTGCCTTTCGTTATCATATTTTTCCTTATCTCAGAGATAGTCTTATAAAAACATGCATCTCCTCCACTAGTCTCTCATGTTCTCCAGGGTGTGGACTGCTTGGCCATCTTCACATCTCCCATATTACCCCCACCAGACAGTATCTAAAGTAGGTGCATGCCATGCGCAAGTCTTAGTTTGACTGACTTGAACCAGTCTAACCGTTGGTTCATTCTTGTCCGTCCTTCAACTTCTGCATGCAAGGCTCTGTCGGGTGAGCTGCTGTGCCGTGTTTCTGACAAAACTGCCTCGTAGGCAGGAGTTGTTCCTGCAAGCAGGACTGGATCAGAGCTACCCCTAAGAGGAGAGATTATTTTTTTTCCACAGGATTCTGACATAAATAAACTTTGCTGACTTTTACCCAGTCAGCCTATTCTGAAGGAGTACAAAGAAACCATGTTCCCTGCTTTGGAGTCACGTGCATGAATCTGGGTTCAGGCTCTGGCCTCACCATTTACTACCTCTGTAACTCGGCACAGTTACTTAATGTCTCGGTGGAGTCTCTGTGAGTCTCGAGAAGTCAATATATTGCAAGGAAAGCACCTAGAACAGTGCCTAGCAAAGATTAGAGCTTAATAAATGTTAGGTACTGTAGTAAGAGAAAGAATACATAAAATACATTCAAATGATTACATCTATTTATACTTTAATATGAATGTGCCCACCATTTTGGAAATTCACAACAGTGTAGGTTAAATGACACTGCGTGCTTACCTCCTGCCCGTCTTCCTGTCTCCTCCTGTGCGGAGGAGGACATTGCCGTCACCGGGCACGACCACTAGGAGGAGCGTTTGCGCCACAGAAGGAGTTCCAATCCTGCAGGAGAAAAAGTCCGCCCAAGTCTCCAGGCTGCATCATCCCCTTTGGGGCACATTGCTGTACAATGTGCTATTTTATAATGATGCCACTGCTGTCTCCATGTGTCCTCCCCCTCCTTCTGGCAGACATGGGCTCTCTGATTCTACACTTCCATTCTCTTTTTTCAGACAGCCTTCTCTAAAGGAATATACCCTGAATGGGAGCTGGGAGACCTGTAGCTCACTCAGCTTTGCCACTAATTAGCTACAAACTGTTCAACTTATTTTTTATTTCTATAAAGATCTTATTTATTTATTTCTATAGACAAGGGAAGGGAGGAAGAAACAGAGGGAGAGAAACATCAATGTGCAAGAAAAACATGTATTGGTTGCCTCTCACTCGCCCCCTACTTGGGACCTGGCTGGCAACCCAGGCATGTACCCTGACTGGGAATCGAACCAGCGACCTTTTGGTTCATAGGCCTGTGCTCAATCCACTGAGCCACATCAGCCATGGCTTGACTTTTTTTTTTTTTTTTTTAAGATTTTATTCATTTATTTTTAAAGAGAGGGGAAGGGAAGGAGAGGGAGAGAAACATCAATATGTGGTTGCCTCTTGAGCGCCCCCCATTGGGGACCTGGCCCGCAACCCAGGCAGGCATGTGCCCTGGCTGGGAATCCAACTGGCAATCCTTTGGTTCACAGGCCAGCACTCAGTCCACTGAGCTATACCAGCCAGGACTTAACTGCTCAACTTTCTTTAGCATCGGTTTCTTCATCTGTCCTATGAGCCTCACTAGGTTGCTCTAAAAATTAAATATCCTGCCACAGTTGATACTACTTATTAACTGTAAAGTTCCAAAAAGTTTATACCTTTGTTTAATCTTGTGCTATGTCATTTCTCCCTTCTCCTCTTTTTTCAGTGGACACTTTCTGTGTCCGTCAACCCTGTGCCTCGGGTCAGAAACCCACTGTTAGGAAGGGGCTGCAGAGCACCTTGTTTCTGCTTCTGCTAACAAAAAATAATGTGTTTGAACCATAGTGAGAGGTATTGGAATTCAAAATATTTAGAGGGGAAAGGCTGGAGTCTCTTTAAACTCCAGGGAGAAAAAAGAAGAGAGCACCATGAAAGCAGGGATACCTAGAAACGAGCAGAGGGATGGGGTCACTTGCTCCATAACTGGCCAGAGGGAAGGATTGGTATATTTTTGTCAAAACATTAAGTGAATCAGTGAGTGAAAACAATGAATGAAATGTGGTTCCCCTCTAGGGTAAGGTATTGTAAGGTGTGGGGCCACCAGGTGGCAGCACAAAGCAGCAAACCAAGATAGGCGTGCCCCCTCCTGGCTGCTCTGAAAGGAGGGCACTTCCTCTGTATTCCCTACTTTAAGCACCTCTTCCCTTTCTCCGCGTAGGTTCTTTCAAATGACGACACTTTCTAATGGTAAAGACATCACTGTAAGCGTGGAAGAGAAAACCTGGGAGGGAGACAAATACATATTGCCCAGGGGTGTTTCCAGGTAGCCCCTGGAAGCCCCTAGAAGCCCCTAGGAGCGGGTTCCAGCCCTCAAAAGGTATAAGAAAGGAAAAATTTGGAACACTGCCCGATAAATCTGGATTAGGCTAAGGAAGCAGCATTAGGTAGGAGTCCCCAGCCTAGATTGATTGGGGAAAGAACCGGTGGCAGGAATCCTTTTTTTTTTAATCAAATTAAAAAAACCTGGTAATCTGAGCAAACCACTGCCTCATCCACTCCTGCCTCAGAACTCCTTGCACATCTCTCCAACTTCTCCATGGACAGAGAGCCCACAGCCTTTCTTAGCATGTAGTTCAACGGAAACTCTTAATCTTATCCTTCCATCAAGTATTGATTCTTTGCTAGAGGAAAGAAGTCTCTGCCAGAAGTCAGGGGCCATTGAGGAAACCCTCACCTGAGCCAGGAAACCCTGAAAAGCTGCTGTGGCTCTAAACGGGGGGGTTGATCATGCCATCTTCACCTCCATAACGCAAGTCATGAATGTAGCTCCGGTGGGAAGGTGCCACCTTCTGTTTAGCTTCGCTCTGCTTGGTTTTATAGCTCTGACAGAAGTCTCCCTTTCTATATCATTGCCATTCTTCCCGTTGCTCTGTTCAACATCTTATTTTAGCAGCCATCCATGGATGTGCAACCCAGTCATGCCCCTCCAATTTCCTTTAGCAAGACTTATCCCGTCGTCTCTGTCTATGGGCTATGCCTCCCCGGTCTTCCTCATGTGCCCCAGACCCCACCTCCTCCCGTGCTTTTCCTTTCACTGAACTCCTGTAACACTTCCTGTCTTGGTAATAATGCATAGAAAGCACTTGAAACAGAACACATTAAATATCAGTGATTATCATTGCCACTTATAACTCTGCAATATTTTACCAGAAATTTCTCATGGTCCTGACCAATGTGGCTCAGCTGGACGTTGTCCTGAGAAGCGAAGGGCTGCCAGTTCCATTACCGTCAGGGCACATGCCTGGGCTGTGGGCCTGGTTCCCAGTTGGGGGCACGTGGGAGGCAACTGATTGATGCTTCTCCCGCACTTCATGTTTCTCTCCCTCTTCCTCCTTCCCTTTCCCTCTCTCTGAAAATAAATACATAAATAAAATCTCTGAAAAAATAAAGAGAAATTTTGCATGCATCGTGTCAGTCATTCATTCATTCAACAAATATTTACCAAGTGCCCATTATATGCCCAGCACTCCTCTGGGAACTTCCTAGAGAAACAAACCAAATGGGCATGATCCCTGCTTTCTTGAAACTTTCAAGGAAGCTTATGGTTTTCAATTTAAGCCTACACATCCACTGCTGTGCGTTAGAAGTTCAGCTAGTTCAACCACTTACCCAAAACAGAAATTCCTTTATCTACATCTTTGATGTGTGGCCATGCTTAACCTAACATTCTCTATATTTGGTCTTTTCCAGGCATTTGTACATTCTTCATGCCAACCCTAATCTGCTTATTTCCCATTCACTGATTCTTCTCCTGCACCATTAAGTAAACCTGCCCTTCTCCTCACGATGTCCCATTAAAGCATTGAAGACAGCCCTGGCTGGTGTGGCTCAGTGGACTGAGTGCTGGCCTTCAAAGAGAAAGGAAGCAAAAGGTCTCCTGTTCAATTCTCAGTCAGGGCACAGGCCTGGGGTGCTGGCCAGATCCCCAGTTGGGGATGTGCAAGAGGCAAACAACGGATGTTTCTCTCCCTCTCTTTCTCCCTCCCTTCCCCTCTCTATAAAAAGTTAAAAAAAAATCTTTTAAAAAATAAAATTAAAATAATTGATTTAAATAATTAATAATTAATTGATTAAAATAATCAATTAAAGACAGATACCATGTCTCAGGCATCCATTGGTTTTTCACAATGCTTTATTTTTGAAGAGTTCCTCTTTTTCAAGAATCATTTTAAGTATTTCCCATGTGTCAGGCACTCATTTAACCTCCCTGCGAACCCCGTGTTCAGTAAATAGCACTGGCACCTGACTGACACGGGAACAAAGATGAGACAGGTGCAGTAACCCGCCAGCGGTCCAACGGTCACGTGCCTGGGCTTCGGCAGAGCCGCTCACCATGCTGGCTAT
The DNA here is from genome assembly GCA_004026765.1 of Micronycteris hirsuta. Classification (NCBI taxonomy): domain Eukaryota; kingdom Metazoa; phylum Chordata; class Mammalia; order Chiroptera; family Phyllostomidae; genus Micronycteris; species Micronycteris hirsuta. The sequence goes on along the minus strand of PVJI01002806.1, from coordinate 74,512 downwards.
CATCTCAACTCTCTCATATGTCATTATCTTCAGATGAAACCAGTTAAAAGAACAATAACAATTGCGCTACATTCTGCAGGTTCAGGTCCCATCCACTTTTCAAGGACAGCCTGGCTCAGGCCACCTCCTTAATGAAAGTTTTCCTGATTCCACATTACCCCAATCGAGCATTATCTTTTCCTCTCTCCACAGAACGTCTGTCTCATTTTCTGAGCACATACCATGTTCCGCTACGTATGCCAGTGCTGTGTGTCCTTGCTTCAGTCTGTAACCAGGGCATGAGCCTCGTTCCCCTGTGTGTTTCTCAGTGTCCTGTACCTAGGGGGTCTAGCAAACACTTGTCAAGTGAACAAACCTTATAATTGGGAGTTCATGTTTTGTTCCTAAATACATAAATGCTTTACACATCCCTGTTAAATTTCTTGAGCAAATCCCTTCTGACTCCTCTGTGGTGGGGCTCAGTCCCTCCTCTGCCTGGCACAGCTTTTTGTATGGAGCATCCACCAGGACCTGTGTATATCTCCTTGGTTTTGCACAGCAGTCCTATGAGCCAGGCATGGTCTGTGCTTTACAAAGGAGGAGATGGGGAGCCAGAGATCCAGTATCCAGATGCAAGATCACACAGCTAGTAAGTAGCAGAGCTGGGATTGGTTCAAAATGACATCTTGCTGACTCTCTTCACTGTGTTGTTTCTGTAACTCTGTTGCTTTTCTAAAGTAAAACATGTACCCCCGCTGGAGACCAGGAGCGTTTGGGGCAGTCACCCCACACAGAGGGCTGTTTGCAGAGTTGGGAACAATCCGCAGAGGAACAGACAGGCATGGGGAGCCCTTTTAAGTTCTTGAGCAGGTTAGAAAATAGCTAAGAATGATGGATGAGGGACAGAAGGGAATAAAAGTAAGGAAGACAGGAGGAAACTGTGGGAAGAGACAGCTCTTTGTGTGTTAAACTCTTTCTCCTGACTCCCTTTTGAATAACTCTCATTTCAAGTCTTTGCTCAAGTTCCACCTTCTCAATACGCAGCGCCCTCACTCCCTCACCCCGCTCTACGTTCCTTTTGCTTTCTGTGGCAGCTACCTCTTCCACCGGCGACTTGCCTGCTCTCCTTCCGGAGCCTGACCTGCACCTCCGCGTTCTTCCCGGTCCTAACCAGGAGCTTCTCGGGAAGCTCCTCCTAAGCACCGCCCCCCCACCCCATTTATGAAGTCCCCTATGACAAATAAGAGAATAAGTGTGAATTTTATAAAATAAATGACTTTTTGATGGAATCAAATGAGCATTTATGTGCATTTTCATGTCTTTTCTCCAACCGTTCTGCCGAGGTAGCGGTGAAACTTAGATTTCAATCATCATTTTCTAACAGTCGCGGGTGGGAGAAAGTCGGAGGAGACGAGAGAGAGACTGAAAACGAGCTGGGGCCCAGGGAGCCTCAGAGCAGAGGCCGCAGGACGGCAGGGCGCGGCGCAGCCCGCCCCACACCTCCACGGGGGCTGACCCTCGGAGACCCCCGCGCCCCCGGCCCGCCCCTCTCCCCATTCCCATCGTCGCAGGCTCCCGAGAATAATGCAGGTCGGGAGCGTAAGTGACCTTTCACACCTCAGACAAACTAAGTTTGTTTTCTCCTTTTCTGTTCAGGCCGCAGCGGGAGAGCGGGGGAAATGGGATGGGCCTTGTCGAACTTTCTCCGCTACAATACCCTGGAGGAGCTGAAGTGGAGGGAGTAAAGGATCTATTTATTTTGGCTCAGGAAGGACAATGTAAGCAGATGGTCTTTGATGGGATTAGCGGCGTAATCTCCAAGACCCTAGTAAATTGGAAAATGATCCATTATATTCCTCGAACCTTTGGCGGCTTCAGCTCTTGGGGAAGGAGGGCCAGGGCCCGGGGCGCCGGGAGGGGAGCACCTTGTTAGAAAGGACCCCCATCTGGGAGCAGCCAAATCCCGCACAGAGAATTTGGGAAGAAGATTGTCAGCAGTGCAATGGGCCCCTCTCTCCTTGAGAGAGCACAGGAATAAGAGTTCTCCCTGTGACCTTCCGGAGCCCCTATTTTCTCCTTTTCTCCCCTTCCTCTCACTTTCGCGTGATGGAGTGTTTTCACTGCCATCCCTTGCCCCCAACCCTTTCCACTCCCAGAGCGCTTAGGGCACTCTTCTTTGACAGCAAACTATATTGGGCCTCTTGCCTTGGAAGGTCAGAAAATTTCTAGAATCCAAATTATATTTCTGCACTATAATTTCAGTCCATTTCCCACTCCCATGCTACAGCCCAGGAGGACCCCTCCTCTCTCCGTAAGCTCGAAAGCCAAGCAGAGAAAGAGCCAGGGGGCGGGCTGGGAAGAGGGAGAACTGTGAAAGGGGCCATAAGGTGCTAATGAATCCTTTTGCTCAGCCCTCCATCCCCCTAACTCACCTCCATCCCCCAGAGCCCAAGCACCTGCCTCTAGGCCTAGGATCCCCTCCATCTGGAGAACCCGCTGAGCTGGGGGCACAGGGAGCCCCGTTCAGTACGAGGTTTCCTACTGCAGGAGGTGTGGATGTAGATTGGATCCTGTAAGCTGTTTACAGTACGTGTGGCATCTTGCAGTCATATATCACTTTGCAGCTTATAAAGAAACTTTGATGTGTAGAATGTCATTCAGATCTTGTAACAACTAAGTGAGGTGGGCATTTGAAAAATCAGAAAGCAGGTTTAGAGAAGCTAAGTGACTTGCCTAAGGCCATCCAGTTTAAATTTAACATCAATATACTCTGAGATCTATTCATGTTGATAAGCCTAAATTTTTCTTTTAACCATTGCACACTTTATTTATTCATTTCATCATTTAAGCTGTTTCCAAGACTTTACTGTTACAACCATTCTTGAACAAGTATCTAATTGGAATTATATCAAATTTATAAAATTAACTCGGGGGATTAAAAACCAAACACAAACCGTCAAAACCTGCATTTACCCATACGTTACTGCAATTCTCTGAAAATAAATATCAAATAAAAAAGCGGGAAGGGGTGGGCAGGTAGAAAGTCAGCACAAATCACACAATTCCAAGCAGAAATTCCAACACTGTGAGTGTATTGACTTTAACTGTGAGAGATGCAGCAGGTGGGCTGGTGGATGCGCAGGAGGAAGTTGACTTGTATAGAATTTTATTTCAGGCTATTTCAGTACACCGAGGGATGGCTTGTTTTATTTTAGTGTCATTTAAAAAAAAAGAGAGACACTTTATGTTATATATTGGTTTCTTTGAGGTAACTTGAGGCTGATACAGACTTGTGGACCAAAACACAGGGCGGGCACAGCGGAAAGGGAACAAACTACAACAGCTCCCCACCTTCCAATGTCCCCCACTTTTGACTCCTGAATAAGAAGATCACAAAGTTGACATGGGCTCCGGCTTGTGTGGCTCAGGTGATGGGAGCAGCTGTCCCAACAGGGAAAGGTCTTGGACTCTATTCCAGGTCAGGACACATACCTGGGTTGCAGGTTTGATCCTCAGTCAGGCTGTGTACGGGTTGATGTTTCTCTCTCTCTCTCTCTCCCTCCCTCCCTCCCCCTTCCCCTTTCTCTAAAAACCAATGAACATGTCCTCTGGTGAGGATTGAAAGAAAAAAAAGAAGTTGACATGACAGGTCTGAATCAGAAAGCAGCTACTATTTGGGGGTTATCTATGAAGGCCAAGAAGGTGGGCACACTAGTTCACTGACTGAGTTTGCAACCCAGAGAAGCAGATTTCCTCCCCTTCCTTCCACCTGCTCGGAAGGGAGGCTCCGAGAGTCGAGACAACTGGTTCAGAGTCACACAGCCAGTGGGGTGTGGGCTGCCATCACAGACGGTGCTTTTCCTGACATCCCGCGCCCTCCACGGGGATGTCCGGCCCTTCTGTTGTCCTCTGACTGCGGCGCCCTGTCTGGCTGTTCACACTGCGGCAGGACCCCTCCTGGGGAGCCCCTTGCCCCCCCACCCCGGTGCTCCCACTCCTCACCATCCGGCCCCCCTCATGGCACTTGGCTTTCTCTCCCTTTGTCTCACGTCTTGCTCCAAATTAATACATGATGTTTCCTGATAAAGTCCAAAGTGTTCTGGGATGATTAACCCACCGGATCTGAGTTGGTCTCATTACTTCCTGCTCTGGTTGTCTTTCCACTGGAAGGGCTTTGGTAATCCCAGGCCCTGTGCTCTGCTTTTATAAAGGGCAGTGGTGGAGGAAGTGACTTGGCCAAGGTCACTCAATGGGCCACCGAAGCCCAGCTGCCCCCGCCCGTGGATGGGGCAGGCGGGTGCAGGGAGATACTTAGCCAGCTCTTCCGAGGTGCAGGCGCTGCTGACTCTCCTACTCGCGAACTGAAGTCAGTTGGCTGGGCCTATTTAAGGTGGGTGAGCTCCGGCCCAGTCTGTCTCGCCCTGGCAGAGATTTCGGATCCTAGAAGGTTCTGCCCTAAATTCCGCTCGCCGGGTCCGTCCCTTACTCCCATTTTCTGTGCCCTGAGATGTCCAGCTGCCCCTCCGGCCTGCAGTCTCTCCAGCCCCTTTCTCTGCCTCCGAGAACCACAGACTCAGGAGCGCTCCCGCCCCCAGCCCCGGTCTACAGGTTCCCAATTCTTTGGAGCATGTGTCACAGGCTCTGAGGTTACAGAATTTGGCATCTTTGGAAGAAAAGGGAAGAGGCTCCCAGCGGCAGCTGGGGCAGGACGGGGTGTCAGGGGTCAGGGCCCCCGGCCAACGCCCTCGTGGGCCGCCGGCCTTCCCACCGCCCTTCTCCGCGCTTTTCCTTCATTTATCTCTCGGGCCTCCCTCCTCTCTTGTCCGTCCACCTCATTCGTGGACCCCTCGCTTCTCTGCTCTCGTTTTCCTTCTCCTTGGCTTGCCGGGCTTCCCTCTTACTCCAGCGTCTCGCGGGTACGAATCGCTCAGCGCCGGGGGTGTGCGTCCCGAGCCCCCGACCGCCGGGCAGCCGCGGATCCCCGGTCCCAGGCCCCGCCGGCGCCGCGGACCCACGCGCGGCGGCTGCAAGGGCCTCTCCGCGAACCAGACCACAAGCCCTGGGCAGGAGGACCCCGCGAGGTGCCGGTCCCGCCTCGTGCAGGTTCATTTGCCCCGCGGACCGGCTCGGAGCGGCCGGAGCGGGGCCCGACCCTCCCGCGGGCGTTTCGTCCGAGCCGGGTGCGCAGCGGTCGGCGGGGCGCCCTGGGCTGGGCCGGGCTGGGCTCGGCCGCCGGGGTCCCGGTTGCCGGTTCCCGAAGCTCTTCGGAGCCTTTTCTTTGTTTCCTTGCCTTTCCTTATAATTTGACATTTTTTATGTGTTTGGTATGTTTCTTTTATTTTATTTAGCGTTATTTTATCTCTTATTTTAACATTTATTTCTTTTCAAATGGATTCTGTTTTTACTTTTTCTGTTTCTGATTCTCTCTTTTCCTTTCCTGCCCGCTCAGCTCGGCGGCTGCCCGGGCGCCCGGCGCGCAGCCGGAGCGAGAGGCGCCCGCGCCCCGCCGCCTCCGGGCGCCGCAGAGCCGGGACTTGGTGGGAAACGGGAGCCGCGCCGCCACCCCGGAGCAGCCGGGCAGGCGCGCGGGACTGCGCGGGCAGTTTCCGCCTGACTTCGGCCTGGCCCGAGGCCGTGCAGCGGGACAAATCCGCACTTCGCACACCGAAGCCTCAGGGAAGGCAGGCTGCCGCTCTTGAATCGCAGGCCACGAACACGAGCCTCACGGCCGCAGTGCAGGGCGTGCCCCCGCAGCACGCAGGGAGAACACCTAGATCAACAAATGTCACACACTCAGCCCCACGCACATGCGTACAACGTCACAGAATGTGGGCGTACAGACTACGGACATATATGACACCGTGGTGCACGCACCAACCCCCACTCACATGCCTGCACACTGCAAACGGACAGAAGCCTACCTGCACACACTCCGCAGCTCAGGGGGATTTCAGGGCCGGCCCTAACTCACCTGTCACAGAGGCCACCTCCCAACGAGCACCGGGCACGGGGCAAAGGGAAGGGAACCTGCCTGGCCTCACCAGCCGCCTATACAAAACCACCCAGAGTTCAGTACCTCTGCTTGGACCAGGCTGGCAGGGGCTTCGAAGACGGGAAACACTGCCTACTTGTTTAGCTGAGGGGTCCGGCCCAAATCCCAGCGCCTGAGCCACAGAAGTGAGCATCGGGCCGAGTGAACCCTCTGTGCAGCAGACAGAAGCAGCAGCAGAAAACAGCGCCGTGTGGAGAGTGAGGCGGGCACGTGCCCGTGTGCCAGCATGTGTTCTGGGCTACATGCACGGCACACGGTGCTGGTGCTTGGCCCGGTGCCCACGGAGAGACCTTTATTTTTGTGAAAACGAGCAGAGAAGATGTATACAGTTCCAGGGCTGAAAGTAACACATGTATACAAATATAGCTACCAATACAAACCTAGAGAGATGGAAAGCAGAAAATCTCTCTCCAGCTCAGGAGTATTGTCATCAGGCTGGCGTGCTAACCCGAGCCTCTGTGGCAGACGTGGTTGTTGGAGTTGCGGGGGCTCTGTGGGGAAGGCCGGTTTGTGAGAGAGCCATACATATCTGATATATTATCAAACCACCAAAAGGGAGATCTTGGCAACTTTAGGGGAAACTCAGGGGTAAAAGACGGTCTGGACTGCGCCCCTGAAGTCCTGGGTCTGGGAAGTGCTATAGGCAGCAGCAGTGCAGGTGGCGGCCGGGCATGCCCGCCTGATGGCGGAGCCTCACTGCAGCAGGGGCCGATACACAGAGATAATGCTGCACGAAAACGCAGACCTGCTCATGCCACGCCCGGACCTGCTCCACACACAGACAGCTCCTGACAGTCACTGGGCAAGAGGCAGGCAATGTGTGCTTCCATGTGTCCGGTTGGATTGCCAGGGTGATTAATTTTGTAGGAAAGAAGACAAGGTAAAGAGATTTTTATGTGCTCACACAGCTCCGCACATTGCAGCTCAGTTACTGTGCAGGAGAGCCACAGATGTAGGAAAGCGTATATCTCAAAAGAGAAATGCCAGGGAGTCCTCATCATAGAGTGCCAAGCTGCAGAGAGACAGGGCAGCCCCAGAAGGGGGTCCATACATTGTCCAAAGGACTCCAGCCTAATGCAGAGGGATGCGCCTGATGAAGTTCTGAATCTACCAGCCAAAATTCTGAGCTGAGCTGGGGGAGAAACAGGCAGAAGTGAGAGCCACATCTTAGGTCTCTAATGTGGGACAGAGTTCGGCAAGCTTGGTCTCCAGGGCTGGCTGGACGTCAGGCTCTGGATCTGACCTGTTCTTGACGGGGTTTCTGGTGCCTGTGAGTGCCTTTCTCTTTCCCTCTCACAGGTCTCAGCTGCTGCCCCTTGCTTTCTCTCTCTGCTCTGTTGTCTTTCACTGCCTCTCAGCTCTTTTATTTTTGTGTATTACATGGCCATGAGGAAACCCAGGCAGACCCGGGAGCTGATGTAAGTACAAATGTGTATCACAGATGCAGGGTCAATGGTGATAAAGCCCATGCACCTTTCTGGCTTATATACTGTGTTGGCCAAAAAGTTCATTTAGTTTTTTTCCGTAAAATAAAAGACACATTTTTCACTTCCACCAATAACTGTTTTGAATTGGATATTTTGAGTACGTTGGCTATCTCCTGCATGGTATAACATTGATAGTTCTCAATGAACGTCTCAATTTGATCGCTGTCAACTTAAGCTGGTCTACCCAACCATGGAGCATTGTCCAGAGAGAAATCTCCAGCATGAAACTTCGAAAACCACTTTGGATACAGTCAACCAGTCACAGCACCTTCTCCATACACTGCACAAATCTTTTTCTGTGTTTCAGTTGTGTTTTTACCTTTCTTGAAATAAAGCATAATATGCTGAAAATATTGTGTACTTTCTCCCATCTTCAATATTAAAATGGCTACACAAAAATTCACCAATTTTGATAACTTCTTTTACAAATGCATGCTGAAATGACAGCTGTTACAATACAATCTAAGAAAATTGTATTGAATGAAGTTAAAGACCACCAAGTGCTACTAGAGCCATCTTACAGAAAAAAAGCAGATGGACTTTTTGTTCAACCCGATATATTTATGTGACAGTTTTCATTTCTATGTAAAAATCTAAGTACAGCCTTGACATCCTCTTTCCTTTTAGTCTTTTGGCTGCTGTCTCTTTGGGTGTCTGTCTGTGTGTCCCTTTCTCTCAAGGACCCTTCCCTTTCTTCATTATACCGCACAAGAGCAGGCACTTTGGCCCACGGGCCCTGCCACAGTGTTAGAAGCCCTGCCTCCCCGCAGGATCGCCTTCTGCGAAGTTTGCCTGAGGAGGGCACAGGCGTTGCTGTTTCACACAGAGAGGGCTGGGTAGGTATTACGAGTGGTACCTGGAACAAGAGATGCTTGAACCTTGACGGAGATACAAGGATGCCTAGGGGATTTGGCGCCGATCAAACAGAGATACTTCCCTAATTCACCTGGGGCTGGAAGCCTCTTCTGAGTAGGATGGAGGGAAGGATGTAGATGAGGCTCTGAAATCCCAGTAGCTGGTTCGTGGCCACCAAGCATCACCAGAAAAGCCACCCAACCAGGCAAGGGAAGAGGTACCTAACTCAGTATGGTGAGTTCTGGAAACAGCATGAAGGAAAACCGGTAACTACAGTCAAGGCCCTCGTTCCCAGCTGTGCATCTGGTATAAGTAACGTCTGAGTAGAGGCAGGGTATAGCAGAAGGGACTCCATCTTTGTAGTGCCAGAGGCTGCAGTTCAGTCCCAGTCATGCAGCTTTTTGTCCCCAGGAGCTACAGGACTCTCCAGGTGACTGGCCACGTGACCGTTGCCCATGTAGCCTCGCTGGAGAGCATTGCTCCAAAAGATCAGGTCGTGCTCCTGATAGACCTGCCCCTAGAAGGTGAGGCTACCTGCTGCTTGGAGGTGAAGTCCGTGGCTCCCTGGCCTGTGCTGGGAAAATAAAATGTCAGGCTCCCAAGTTGGCCAACAATGAGAAAAAGAAGAAGATCGGTTGGCCCCAAGGGCGGGTGCGGCACAACTGGCACTGTGTCAATGTTGTGCCCACCATTGGCGAGAAGAAGGGCCCCCAAACCAACTCTTAAATCCTTCGTAATCCTGGCTTTCTCTACCAAATCCACTTAGCACAGTAAAAAAAGGGGGGAGGAGGGAGGCCAGTGATTGACTGACTCCTTAGAGACCAAGCCACCCTGTGGACATGGAACGGGAGATCCCAGGGCTTGATGGACAACCGACAACCCTAAGGGGGAGGAGGGCTCCTGTTCAGTCTTGGGGGAGAAGGGAGGGCGGAGTCAGACTTTGGCCACGCAATTTGTGCTCTCCACATGATGGTTGGAATGAAGAATAAGCCAAAAGCCTGTGCTTGGGCCCCTTAATCAGTTACTGGGTGGTGGAAAGTGGGCAAAGGAAAGTGGGGTGGGCTTGGGAGTCAGCAGGGGCTCCTGGGGGGAACCTGGAGAACTCACAGCCCCACCTCCAGATAAACAGACCCTGGTTTTCTCCAGATCTGGATTCCTTGTGCCTCTGTCTGTAAGTTTGAGACTCTCTCTTTCTCTCTGGCTTCTCGACCCCCTTGAATTGCAGGTCTGACTCTCCCCATCTCTGTGATTGCTTCACAGTTTTCTGGCTTCATGTCTCTGTTCTTTTGTCTCTGTCTCTCCATTACCCTCACCCTTTATTAATTCAAAGGATTCTTACTGAGCCCCTCCCCACTCTTCCCAGAATAACACTGAGTAAAATGAGATACAACCCGCTGGGAGGTTTTCTCCTGCCCCCCTCTCGTTAGCCCCTCCTTCAGGGCTTCAACCCTCTCTTACAATGTCAGATAATTGCTGGTGTGCAGCTCTGAGGAACCAGAACTGATACCAGGGAAGGAGGAGGTAGAGAAATAAATAATAATCTGTTTCCATTCAGCGGATATGGGTTACCTGATTTGCATATATGCTAATAATGCTATAATTACCCTGCTGTTCTGGCCTATGATCAAGTTCTATAAATATATAGAATAGCAGAGCTAGGCCTGGCAACACCACCCCCAAAGTGTAAAGCGTGCGTAAGTACACACGTGCACTTCTGCACTCTAAGTCTAGGCACCGCTGGCTGTTGGAACAAATCCCTCACAGATCCTGTCTCTCCTGGCTGTCGGAGCCTTCTCTGCTTTGAGGCAACCCCAAGGGAGAAGGAAAGAGATGTCTGAATGAGAAAATATGCTAGAAATGTTATCAGTGTTTGTAGGAAAATCAAAGATTTCCCAAAATTATCAAATTCGTTATTATCACCTGAATGCCACACTCCCCTATAGGCCCATGCCTTGGGGGTGCACGTGGGGAGATAAGGAGACACCTGCAACTTCGAAGCCTATTGAGCGGTTTAAGAATGTGTCATCTGGGGGAGAGGAAGTGGACCCCCCTTTCCCAAATCACCCCCAGGCCTTAGTCTCCTAGCATGCTCCCCACACTCAGGAGACCAAGCGGAATATGCTGGTGCAATTGTGCACGTTTTGGGGTGATGGTGCAGACGGGGAATAGGAAGCTTTGGAGGAACATAAAAGACGCAATCCACAGCTGTCTGCTTTTAATTATAATTATCCCCTTTCACTTCCTTTCTGGCTAATGAGGGGAGTTTTAATTTTTTCTCCCTTTTCTCTCCGTCTTTCCTTTCCCTAGAATTGAGGAGTGGAGTGAGTTCAGGGTCCTCCTCCCCTTCCTCCCCTGTCCCCCGGTTACTGGGAGAAAGGCAGACTCCAGAGGGCGGTGGCAGTATGAAGAGATTTGTAGGAACAAAAGAAGGACAGGTTTGGATTGCTGGACACGTCCCAGAGCTGGAGAGACCCCCTCCATTCCACTGGCACCCCCTCCCATCAATCCCACAGCTCCCCAGACAAGGAACTCAATGTCTTCCAGCGGTGAGAAAGGGGCTAAAGGGAGCCCTGGTCTAGAGGGAAGGAGGAGGGAAAGGGTGGGGAGCTGGGGGTGCAAAATTAGTCTCAAAGGATCTTTATTTCTGAGCTAGTGAAGCAGATGTAATCAAGGGGAGAGCAAAATAATCATAATGGGAGGAATGAGGGGAGGGGGAAGCTGAGGCTGGAATTGGGGGACTGGGCCAGGATGGGGCTGAGGATTGGGGGGCAGGGAGCCTCAAGTGGGGGCAATCTGTTGCCTTCTCTAGTCTCCCCAAAGTCTTCCTACTTTAGAGTGAAGGAAGAAGGATCAGGTCTCCAGACTCTGACCTTAGCCCTCAAACCCCTCTTTCAGGGCTTCGGGAAAGCCAGACCAGAGGGTGGCTGGGAAGACGCCAGGGAGCAAGAGAGCCCCTGGCCTGGTTCAGGAGGCGGTGTTGAGAGGGAAGACCGAAAGCAGTGGGGGAGGGTAAGATAGGGGAGCCAGCAGGGACTCAAGTGGCCTCTAGGTCTGTGGGACAAAAGTTGGATGGAGATTTGTGTATGAGGAGGAGGGGAGGGGGCCTTGGAGAAGGGGGGGCTTTGACAATGAACTTGAGACAAACTTCATTAGCATGCAGGCCTGCTGTCTGTCACACCGAGCTCAGACTGAGTTCCCATGCAGGCCAGGAAGAGTGGGAGGGAGAAAAAGGGAGGGCTGGGGGTGGGGGGGGAGAGACAGACAAGAGACCAGACCATTGTACCATCCTGGGCCCCAGTTTCCACCAAATATCAGACCCAGCCTTGGAAACCACCCCCAGCTTGCTCTCCCTCCTCTAAGAACAAGATAATTTATCTCCCACTTTGACTCTGTGGTCCCAGCCTCCTCTTCTCTGTCTAGACTCCTCCATCGTCCTCCACTTTGTCCCCGCACTGGGGCTCTCAGCCCGCATCTCCCGTTGTCACTGTGCCCTTCACAACTACGACCTCCATTTGTGATTAGCTGAGCTGACAGGGACGGGGAGGTGGGGGGAGGTTTGGGAAGGAGGGATTAGAACACCTTGAACCTCCAAATGGCAAGTTTTGCCCTCCATCACTCTTTATCAATCCCACTCCCCAATGACACACACAGAGCATGTAATCACGCTCTCAAATTCCAAAGTGAATTAGAACGGAAGGAGACTGGGGATAGGGGCATTTCTGTGGCACCCTTTCCCTTGCTTCCTCTGGGGATGAGGGTGACCGGGAGGAACAATAGCTTCCCTTAGCTCCTCATCCCGTCTCAGGTTAGAAAAGGCAGACGGAGGAGGTAGAACACAGTAGAGATGACAAAGACCTCTTCCCACACAGGCGTGAGAAGGAAGGAGGAGGGGCTCATCAGAGCGGGCTGTTATTTTGGTCATGGTAGTGGTGTCTCCAGACAGGGGCAGCACCCCCTTTTTGCTGTCTTTCCAGGGAGAGCAGCAAAAGAAAGAAAGAGGCAAGCAAAATTCCTGAATGGAGAGACAGATGCTACGTCATCCGAGATGCATCCTCCCCTCCACAAGAGGCTAGGAGCCAGGGAGAGAGATGCAGTCCAGCGACAGGGGCCACTGAGCAGTCTCTCCTCAAAGAAGCCTGGTAAGTCCATTCCGGGGAGCCTTAACCCCCTCAGATACCTGGGCTGGGGGTGAGAAGGGATGTCCTAAAATCACTCAGGGCGCCGTAACCTTCCTACTTTGCCTACTGACTAATGGAGACGGGTATAATGACCACAGAAAGGAAAGGCTGATAAAAGATTTAAGGAGTGACCAACAGAGATGAGGCACGTGTGTGGAGGGGGAGTTTCAGAGTGGGGATTCACCTCCTGCTTCCCCGGCATCTACCTGGCAGCTGAGGCAGTGTGTCCTGGCCAGCTACCCCAGAGCACCTCTTGGTCCCCCTCCTTCCCCTCTCCCCTGGCCAACTGGGAGACAGCTCACTAAGTTTGTCAATGGGATTCAGGGGGGCTTTAGGGTCATGGTACTGCTGATCCTGTTAATCCCCCCCTCCTTCTCTCTACAAGACAGGGCCAACATCTTAATGCTTACGCCAGGGGAGAGACAGGAAGGCGGATTGTAGTGGGGATGGGAGGAAAGAGAAAATGGTTCTGTGTTTGGACTCCTGACCTTCTTTCCTCACTGGCTCTTATCCCTCTCGCCCCAGAGACCTCAGGTTTTAGGGGAGGACTAAGTCTGAGGGACTGTGGGCATGGGAAGAAAGGAGCCACATTTCCAAAAAGGTGGAGATCAGAGTTTTTTAAAAATCCAAAAACATCTTATAGGAATTAGATTCATTTCATTCCTTTCTTCCCTGCTTTTTTTATGAACTGGCAGGTGGGAAAGAAGCTGAGGTTTTGGGAAGAGATGCTTAGGTTCTAGAAGGGGAAGAACCCTACTTTAGCCCTCATCAGACCCATAGGATAGTGTGGGTTTTTTTTTTTTTAATTTCTTGCTTTTTAAGGAAAGCCAGAGGATATAGGAAGAAGGCGCTATTCTCACCCCTAGTCCCTGCCCATGAGATGCTTTCTGGGAGACTGGCGGGGACATCGCAGGGCAGTGGGGCTGGAGGCCTGCGGTCCCTTTCTGGCACCTCAGAGGCCAGGTTTCTGTGCGAGGCTGAGGCTGCCAGACACCAAACGTGCACACATTTGTTCTATGCATCCTGGGCTGTGGTCCTTGTCGCCACATTCCCCTGGGCATTGTGTGTGTGTGGGGGGGGGCGGTGCCAGGGCAGAAATCAGTGAGGGGAGATACAGTTGCTCCAGGGACCCCATGACTCATTTTGAGTTGAGTGGAAGAAGGAACCAGAGGATCCCCAGTGTGCTCGTGTCTATGTTCTAGCAAGTCTGCGAGTTGGGAGGTAGGGTTGCGCTCCTCTTTGGTGTGAAGACGATGTGTGAACTAGACGGGCTGGCAGAGGCTGGGGGTCGAGTGGGTGTTCCTGGGTGTTAGAAGTGGGGAGGGGGCACTGAAAGCTAGGATTTAAGCTCATCCCTGCTCCCCAGCTCTCCTTGGCTCCGTTTTCCTCTGCATTTAGTCCTGTTATCTTCTTAACTTATCAAAGAAAGAAGAAGGAGAAGAAGAATTAGTTGTGGAGTTGAGCTTTGGGTAGAAGGATACATCGACTTACTCTAACACACACACACACACACACACATACACACACACACCTCTTAGTATTTTATTTATTTTTTTAAAAGATTTTATTTATTTATTCTAGAGAGAGGGGAAGGGAGGGAGACAGAGAGAGAGAGAAACATCAATGTATGGTTGCCTCTCACATGGCCCTCACGGGGGACCCGGCCCACAACCCAGGCATGGGCCCCAACTGGGAATCGAACCAGGACCCTCTGGTTCCCAGCCCGCACTCAATCCACTGAGCTACACCAGCCACGGCCCCTCTTAGTATTTTAGCTGGGTCATCTGTGGTGTAGATGTCATTCCCTCAAATCAGAATTTAGCCTGAAAGCAAAATACTGGGAAAGTAAGACTATAAAAATATTGAGACTGGATTCCATACTCAACATTAAATTAAAAAAAAAACTGCTTTGTATTGACATTGTTTGTGTATATGAGAAAGAGAAGGAGAGAAAGAGGCAGAAAGCTGACAGATACAAGGTGTCTTTACAGAGCCTTAGTGATCTGCACGGATAGGTGATAGGTAATGACAGAGATGGGGAGGGAGCTGGAGACAGCATGACGGACACTATCTTAACTGCACAGCACCTTACAATTTGCTGTGCAATTAGATCTAGACAGACGAAAATATATCCCTGATCCCAGATCTTCCTTCTGTCTCAAGCATGATTTCTGGTAGGCCACGAGCAACAGAAATCTGGGAGTAGATCAGTCCACTGGGCAGAAAATCGCTCCTGTAGGTTTAAGTCAGAAGGGCCACAGCGCCTCCACAGGCTCCATTCAAACCCCTGGGCCTTAAAGTTTGGGCTGGAAGTGGCCGAGGCTGTGCGGGTGGGGCTGGGTCCCAGTCTTCCGGGCAGGATGGAGCTGGAGAGGCTCTGGCCCGGGGCCTTGCCCTCCCCACACGTCTAGACTTTTCTCACCTGGCTATGTACCTGTGCAGTCTCAAGCTCTGGCAACCGAGAGGGGAACTTCGACTGTCTTGTCCTAAAAACAGAAGACGGGGAGGAAAGGAGGTGGTGAGAGAACGGCAGGCGGACCGAGGGCGGTAGGGGGAGGACTGGTACCACTCAGAGGACTTTAACCTTTGCGTTCTCCTCCTCGACAGGAGCTGGGCGTCCAAGAAGAAGGCTCCTTTGTTTCTGGTGTCATCGTGGGTGGCCACCTTTGGCGTTCAGGGTATTTCTTTTTTTTTTTTTTCTTTTTTTTTATGATGGTGTTGGCGCGGGAGAAAAGGAAAGCTGGTTCTGCATCACCTGCGTTTTTTCCTGTTCTCATACCCCACTCCCTGTCTCTTCTAGCTTTCGGCCCCGATTTCGGTCTACTCTGACTGGAGCGAGACCTGTCTAGTCACTGATAATGGGGATGGATCAGGGTGGCTTAGGAATGAAAGGCCGCCCTGCATCAGGTCTGTGAGAGAGAGAAGCATAGGGTACAGGGCACTCTTTCCCCTGTCTCACAGGATTCCACGGCAGAGATGGCGGCCAGTTGACCTGGGGAGGTGGTTGGTTGTAGAAGGGAGGAGAGATATCTGTGCGTGGCTGACAGACGTGAGAAAGGAGAGGAGCGTGGGCTGGGTACCTAGGGAGTGGAAACCTCTGTCAGTAGGTGGGTGTGCCAGGGTGTAAGCATCGGGAGGTGGTCCTGCTGGAAGTATCTGTGAACATGTCATCGCATCTTACTTAGCTGTTAGTTTGTGTGTGTGCACACGTGTGTGTGTTTGCATGCACAGCAACCTCACACACTCATGCTTTTGCCCCTCAAGGAGACCATTTGCTGATAGCCAACCCTTTACCATCTCTGTCACCTTGTTCTCACCTCCCTGACTCCACAGGGCTCTTAGGCAAGTGCACAGATTGTGGGTTCAAAGACAGTGGGGAGCAGATAGGGGAGGCGATGCTTGCACGGGCCTGAGGAATTCTCAAGCTAGCCTCTCAATTGCAGGAAAAAACACTCTCCTGGGGAGGGGGGAGTGGTGTCGCCAGGGACAAAATCTTTTGATTATGTCTCCATGTCCTCTGATTTCATCTGCCCATGTGGAGATTTAACAATATATAAAGTTTTTCATAGCTTCATCATTTTTAATGCCAGTTCTTATTTTTATTGGTCACTATTTCTTAGACAATGCAAATATGCTATAGCAAAAGAATAATGTATGATAATGTCCAAAGTAATGATGCACTTATAAGACAGAATAAATCCTTGAACCCACCCTCCTCCAAATGCAGCTTTCATCTGTATCATTAAGGAAATTAACCTGATAATTAAAATAAAGAAAAAAATAAGCTTTTTGTTTAATTAGTCCACTATTTCAAGAGAGTGACAATGTCAACATGTGTTTTGGAGCCCAAATTATAAATATCTGTCCAAAAGCTGCATCTGAGAGCACAGTTTGGGCTGTCCTCTCTGTGGGTCCCTTCGGGCAGATGGGTAGGCACGAGGATCGGAGGGACAGGGGCGGGGATGGGCACTGGCAAAGAGTGGGGTCTCCTAGGCTGAGACAGTTACAGACTCAGACCAGCACCAGGAATGTGGGGTTCTCTCCTCATAGTCCCCAAAATCCCCCTGGAAGGACTTGGGGTGGGGTCTGCAGACCACCCTCTGTGGGATACTACAGCGGACTGTGCTGTGTGCGGGAAGCAGAGGGAGAAAGGGCTCCAACTGAGACTTTTCTAGGGAGACTGTGGCTGGTGTGCCAAGCACATGGGAGACCCAACATACCCATTTTGCTACTTACATGCCTGCTGTATCCAATTCTAGGTAGTAGAAGGTCTCTTCTGGTCTAAGGAACTGCCTAGTGGTCACTAACACATGACACACAACAGACAAAACTTCTCCCCCTTCCTCTCACACACACCCACCACAGATGGCATAGGACACACACTTTGTCAGTGTCCCCCGCCCCCGGTACTCGTAATTCCCTCACCTTTCATGATGACAGTCTGAATACACATGAAATTGCCTCTGCCCCTGAGGGCTTGTCTCATTTGCTACCTGAAGTAGTTTCTTTTTTGAAACTGGAGCAACATGGTTGAATATACAAACTGACCCTGAGGACATGATGGTGGGCAGTTTTCTGCTTCCTTCCCGCCTCATCTCCCCATCTCCATTGATAAGGACAGACGCCCTGCTCACCTTCACCCCTGAGCAGAAGTGGTGGGAGGATGGTTGCCAACTCTTTTGTCCACCCAGACAAAGCCGAACAGTTACTTCATCAGGAATCCGGACAAAGGGGGATTCCAGCAGATAGTACCAGGGCAATTTAGATTAATCTCCATTTTCTTTTGTGGGGGCCTCCTTAAATTTGGGCTCTCCGCTTAGGCTGAGGTAGCTGCATGGAACTCAAAGCTACAATAAGAGGCAGGGGTCTAGCTCTTTGTCGAGCTACTTGGGGAAATTTAGATATGTGCCCATTTCTCTCCTGACCTTGGTTTTGAGGAAGTCTAGTTTAGTCGAATTTGGCCAGTCGGGGTGTGGATGGGGGTGGGTCTCTGCTGGGCAAGGAGACTTTTCTATCCTCCCCCTCCCCAACAAAAATATAGCAATGGCTGGAGCAGAAGGCAGTTCATGCTGATCCCAGCTGCCTCTTGCTACACTGTCTGGATGGCACAGGCCAAGGTATGGGGCTGGGGGATAGGGCTGGGCCCCACAGAGGGCAGGAGAATTGATTGGAAATTGGTGACAGAGAAGAAAGGGGACAATGTTAGTTAGCAGGACAGCCAGCTCTTTCCCAAAAGCTGGCCTCAGCCTTCCAGGCACTGGGTCAGGGGAGGAAGAAGGGGGAGAAAAGTTCATTTAAGCTGCTTTTAAGGGATCTTGTGGGAGCGCAAATGGGGAAATCTTTGTAGGGGAAGTTGTTGATGGGTCTGGAGAAGCATAGACCCTATTTAGAATTGCTGGAATGTCTAGAGACTATTTGGTACCCTATAAAGGGTTGTGAGGTGCTGTACTGACGTATTTGAGGAGGTTTATGGGCACAAAGAGGAAAGGCAGAGGGACTCATAGTCCCTCTGGGGCCTGGTACAGGGATGCACTTAGGGAATGCATTCAGAAGCATCCCAGTAGGGTGGACCTGCCTGTGAGAGTGTTTGGGGGAGTTTCCGCCTTTCCACAACAGGGACCCCGGTACTCCTCCAGTGTTCCATTCTGAGCTATAAGTGGGAGGGGCAGGAGGAAACAAAGTGAGGACACTTCGTCTCTTTCTTTCCTTCTCCACCATGTCTGGGGTGCTTCCGGTTCTGGGAGTAAGGGCCCTGAGGTGCTGTGGAGGCTGACACAGGGGAAAAGCTGCACCAAGCACAGTCCTGAGAATGTCCCAGACTGGGCAAATCAGGCAGCCTGCTTCAGCTCCATCCTGGTGGGGAAACACATATTCCCTGGACTTTATCCTATTTTGAAGTGTCCTCCACCTCACAATCATGCAGCAATTACTCAGACATTCTCCAATCTTTGAGGGAAGCACCAAATGAAACCCAGTGACCATTGGCTTGTATCTAACTGAGGTGAATGGCATTCAAGCTGGGCTTTGTCCTAGACTGTGCAGAGATGGGACTCTGGGCAGATAAAACAATCTGGTTAGGCCTGATGGCCAAACCAGGGGTACCCCTGAGTGCACTCCTGTGGGTGCAGTGTTCAAAGAGCCCTGGTGATAGGAATAGCCCACATTACGCAGACAGACAGACTCCAGGTTCCTAAACCATAAGGTGTTTTTGTTTTTGTTTTCTTTTTAGAAAAGGGGCCTAGAGTAGATTGGAACTGCTCCTGGCAGGCACAGTGGCTCAGCTAGGTGACGGCAGCTCAGCTACGCGAGGGCAGCTGGCTTTCGGAGCTCGGCCAGGCCGCCAGGCCCTGAGAATCCGAATCCTGCCTGCCGCTGCTTTTGCCACCCTGGGTTGGGACAAGTATTTACTGGGCTGTGAATCTCTGGGCCAGATCGGGAAAGCCCGGGACCTGAAACCTTGGTGGCGAGTGATTGCCTCCCCATTACCCCAGCTCTGAGACTCGCGGAGATGGAACAGGGATGGGGGCCCAGGGCTGAGGGAGGAAGTCATACAGGGCAGGGGAGGGAAAGGAAGGCGCTGAAGAGGGCCCCCATGGATGAGTCGAAATCTTCAGGTGTTGCCTAGGCTGATGACAGCTGGGATGCTCCTTCATCCCCCCCACCCGGAACTTCGGCACAGTGAACAGGTTCAAGAGGTATTCGCGTTTCTGCACGACGAACTAGGGGGCCCATTTTCGCTCGCACTCCACGTCTCCCAGTAGGAGTCTCAAACTTCCAGAATCTTTCCCTCATTGTTCTGGGTTGAAAGCCAACAAGAAAGGTTCCCTTCCGTCCTAAAAGGTTAGGGTCACAATCTGGGAGGAATCAGAACCCGAGAAGCACAGAGAATATCCTAATGAGAGGAGGCAGTTAGGGATAGAGTCCCCATCATTTAGCTGTCTTTTCCATCTTTGAGCGCTGATCCTGGTGCAATATACTCAGGGCCGGAATGGAAAATGTAGGACCTATAAAAAGAGTGAGGTTGGGTATCAAAGCCGCAAATGGCAATGGACTGGGTGAAGATGGCAGGCGGGTGTGGGGGATGAGTGAGGCAGCAAGAGGTTGGGAATCAGCACACAGACATAGTAGTTCCTCCCCACCCCGCCCACCACCTATTCTCGGGGGTGGGGTGCCCCAATTGCGCGCTTCAGCTTAAACAGGGCAGGGGAGGGGCGGGGCCGAGGGGGGCAACAAGGCGGTGACGTCAGACTCGGTGAAGCCAATCAGAGGATGGCCTGGGGAGGGAGCACGAAAGGATGAATGAAAAGTCCGGAGCCGGAGCGCGCCGGGGCCAGAGCAGCGGCCGAGGCAGAGGAGGGAGCTGGGGAGGTGAGACCCGTTCTACCTTGCTCGCCTCAGCTCGGCAGAGGCTGAGATTCGCGTGGGCGCATCCGCCCTGGCCCTGCCGAGCCCTGGCACCCAGGGCCCTGGAGCTCCGTGGGCGGGAAGAGCCGGAGAGGACGGCGTCCGAGAGCACGGATAGGCGCCTCAGGCTCGATGTAAGTGGCCTGGCCGGCTCAAGGCCCGAGGGGGCCGAGCGCCTCGGGACCCAGAGTGCCTGTGCGGCCGCCACGAGAGGCCGGCCGAGCCCCGCTTCTTCTCGGGGCTCCCAGGACCTTCTGGACGATTCTCGTTCCCGATCGGAACCGTCGCCAGCCCCTAGCGAACCGCTCGCCTAGAGCCCCCGGCCATTTTCACTGCCCCGGGCAGTCGTCGGAGCCGTTTCCCTGGGGAGCCCTGCAGGGCCCGGGCTCGGCTCACCGCCCCGCCCGCCTCCACTTCTCGTCCTGCGCTCCACCTCTCGGGAGCTGCCCCGCACCCCTTCTCTGGCAGGGTCTTTGCCCGCTCCGTCCCTCCCAGAGGATCCTGCTCGGAGGTCTCCAGGCTGCCCTCCACCCCGCCCCCGCCGGCTTCCCTCTCTGCGAGTTGCCGGGATTTCCCTGTTTCCTACCGGGGCGCCCTCGGGGCTTTACCCCCGGGCTTCGCCGCCAGCTCCCCCTGCGGGATCCAGCCCTTTCTGCTACACGAACCCCGCTCCGCCTCCACCGCCTCGGCGAGTTGGGAGACTCGGTGGGGCCGCCCCGCGCCCCCCACGCCCCCTCGCGGACAGTCTCGGGCTCCGCCTACCGCCGAGGCTCGGGCTGTCGGGGGCGCCCTAGGTCTTCCAGGGGAGGGCGGTGCAGACCCGGGGAGGTTGGGAGGCCTCGCCTCCGTTCCTGCTGCCTCCCCGGGTGGCTCGAAAGCCCGCGAGTCCCTCCTCCCCAGGACCCGCGGAACTCCCGCTCCGGTTCGAATGGGGAGCGGGAAACGCTGCGTTGGAAGCTTCGGGGTCCGGGACCCGGGCGATCCCCGGACTTCGACGCAGCGGGCCGTCCGTCCTCTCCACGCCCTTTCCGGGCCCTGCCGTGTCCGTATCCCCGTGCCTCTGAGTCTCTCAGTCTCGACTCCGTTTTTCTCTCCGCCCCCCACCTCCATTCTTGTACCCTCCCCCAACCCTCACCGGCGGGGCGGGCCACCCGAGGGGCAGTGGCGGGCCACCCGGAGGCGGCGGCCGAGAGGCTGCGTGGAAGAGGCGGCAGCGGCCAGGAGGCGGGGTTGGTTGTTATCTTTGGTTATCTAGCTGTATGAGTGGTGTGGAGTCTTCATAAAGCTAGATAACCGAAAGTAAAAATAACCCCATACACTGCGCAGAGGGACCCCGGGAAAGCGGTCGCACGGGCGGGGGAGGGCTGAGCGAGGGCTAGAGCCGCGGGGACCCACGCACTGGAGGAGGCAGCAAGAGGGTCTGGCGGCCAGCGAGCCTCAAGACCACCCGGGTCCGGGCAACTTCCCGCCTTCCGCGCAGGTCGGAGTCTCTGTCCCATTTCACTTTTGCTCGGTGCAGTGACCTACCGCGCTGAGTAGGGAAGCAAAAAAGGGGTCGGTGTCTCCCTCTCGAGCTGGAGCCTTCCCTGGCAGTCTGTGGATTGGGTCGCTGCTGGGGAAGCTGCTCCAAGGGAGGATCTGTTGAAACCCGGTTGTGGGGTTATTCGGGACAGCACCTGGGGCTCCCTGCCCTGCCTCTTCCCTGGGCTCTAACACAGTTTTCTGCAGGCTGTGCACAGCTGCTGCCGTGGTGGGGCCTGAGAACGCTGGTCTTTGCTCTTACGGCTCTCTGGAGCCACATAGCCTGGCCCTGAGCTGAGAGTGGCCAAGTGGAGACAGGGCTAGAGGTCCGGGGTCGGGTTTGCTCAGAAAGGACGGGATGGAACAGTTTGCCTGGCCTGGGTTTTGGGGCAAAGAGTGCCAAGTATTTCTCAGCTCCCTTGTTTTCGTATTCGTTCCTCCTTACAACCCAGGACCTATGTCCGGCGTCTTAAGTTTCTCATGCCAGCTTTCTCTTCACTGATCCGAGGGGTTGAATTGGGGTCCACCCTTCTCTCTCTCTCTTTCTCATCATCTCCAAGAGCAAATGGCCTTAGAGAGCCCAACACAAAGGAATTTGTAGCTTAGTATTTATGCCGCCCAAAGAAAGCAAAGAATTAGAGATTAACCAGGGCCATTCCTAAAAGAATCCATTTATCTGGCCTGACCTAAATATTTTAAGCAACAGAGTGTTTAGGTGCAGTCAAGGGGAACATGGTCTAGAATCACTTGGTAAAATAAAAGTGAATGTGGCCAAGGTAGAAATGGTCCGCTCTTCTTGTTACCTCTCCCCATCCCACCCCATCCCTCCGGGCATTCCAGGACACAGGCAGGGCAGTAAGGAGTAAAAAGAGGACAGGAGAACTGGAGAAAATGACGGGACAGAGTCCAGTTTTCAGTATAAATTTAAAAATTCCTCCCAGGGATTTTTCATAGCTCGAAGATTATGATTGAATTCTATGCTATGTGGGAGAAATCTTGGGGAATCCAAACTAAAACAATTGTGCTTCAGAGAGCCTAGAGTACCTGCATTCTTCCTTCAGAGGTCTGGAGGAAGAAGGAATTAACAGCCTATTGCTTCTTCAGCTGTTTGGAATTGAAGTCTTGTTTTTTGAGGCAGGCAGTTGCAGACAAGATTAAGGAGAAAGGGAGCAAGTTTGGCGCAAGGCTGACAACCCTAACTCCACCCGTCCTTTCAGGTCACAGTGCCCCGCCCACACGCCTGTCCGTGACCCGCCCACACCGTGAGGCAGCTGTTTCTAACTCCACTTTACAGATGAGGAACCACAGAGTCCAATGAGTTTCTATGTCATTTATCAGTTTAAAGCCCAATGCTCTTTCCACTGCTTTACTTGCCTGTGAGAGGATCTGGAGAGAGTGGGGTGATGAGACTAAACTGAGGTTAATTAAGCTGAGGAGGGCAAGGAGGGGGGTCAGTGACCGCATGGGGAAGAGGGAAGGGCCATGCAGACGAAGGCCTGGTGGTGACCATGGGCTGAAGGGAGTTGGCATTTGATGAGAAGTACCAAGAGAAATAAGCCTTTTTTTTTTTTAAAACGTCTCATGTCTGTGGTTGGAAATATGCACTTGGGATCTGCTGAGGCTCATCCACATGAGACTTAGCATCTGTGTGATCAAGCACAAGGGGTCTGTGTGATGATCATGGTGTCCCATCAGCGCATTTGACCACAGACTCTCCAAAAGGGAATAGATGGGCTGAAGGAGCTGGTGAGTTGAGGGTTTACACTCTAGAAAACAAGTATTGCAGTGGAAAGGGGAAACAGAGGCCAGGAAGATGTGGGGGTGAGGGTTTGTGTGTGCCTCGTGTGTGCCAGCAGGTATATGGATAGGGTTGTAGGAATGGTGGGCGGCTGTGCTCGTGAGCTGTGTGTGGCTGTGGGTGACATCAGACACTCGGTGGTTTGTAGTTTGGATGTGTGTGGCCCAGGGTGGGCTGGAAGCTCTGCTGAGAGATAAGGTGCCTGGCTACACACAGGTGTAAATCCACTAGGACAGACACTCTGGAATTAGGTGGGGGGTTAACCAAATGGAACATCGCAGTGACACCACTGAGTCCTGCCTTCTGCCTCCCCCAACCTTCATACAAAGCAGCACCTCCTCCAGTTAAACTTGAGATGAGAACGGGTGGAATGGTGTGCAGGAAAGTTGGTTTCAAAAGGGCTGAGAAGGGCCTCACCAGTTACCAGTTAGAAAATTTCTTTCTTTGTATCATAACACGTCTGTGTGTGTCCAAGAATTTTTAGTTCTATTCTTCAGATCTTGTGATATCCATCTATTCTTACTGGAAACCAAATTCTAAGCTGGTTTCTTCCTTTTTTAAAAGATTTTGTTTATTTATTTTCAGAGAGAAGGTAAGGGAGGGAGAAAAAGAGGGAGAGAAACATCCATGTATGAGAGGTACATTAATTGGTTGCCTCCCGCATGCCCCTGACTGGGGACCTGGCCAGCAGTCCAAGCATGTGCTCTGACTAGGAATCGAACTGGTGAGCCTTCATTTTGAAGGTTGGCACTCAGTCCACTGAACCACACCAGCCAGGGCTAAGATGGTTTCTTTATACATTTCTGTCCTCAGCCCTTCATCCCAATACCCGTTATTGAATTCTGAGTCCAGGAGTTCAAAGGCAACTTCTTCCTAAGTATCTGACTCAAGTTTGCATTATCACTCATACTGTCATCCGGAGACAAAAGTTTCCTAATTCTAGGCATTGAAAGGGTCTTGTTGAAATGTTCTTCCACAGTCATCACAACCAGCAAGCCTGGAGAGGGACAGAAATAGAAAGAGCAAATGTGACTGACCCAAGGTCTGTCTTTGGGGGCCATAACTTACGCAGATCTCTGAGCCTCAGCCTGGATGTTTATATAATGGGGAAAGAATGTATATACTCGGGTTGATATGTGAAGCAAACAAAGAATTCTATATGGGAGACCCTATAATATGCTATAATACCCATGGGTAGAGAGTAGTTCTTAGACTAAAGAAGGGTGAAAGGCTACAGTCTGGAATGACTTTGAAAGCATGTAATTGATCTCAGAATGCAAAAAGGACATCTCTTTGGCATATTCTTGACTGAGAAGCTCAAAGCACTTAAACTTTAGGAAGTTTATCCTACCTTTATAGCTTTGGGAGTCAAGGAAGGACTCCTGGGACCTGGGTAGGCAGTGTCTGAAGCTTGGGGAGAGGATGAACAGTCCTTGGGAAACCTGTTAAGGGAAGAGGCTGGAGTTCATATGGCAGAATGGCCATTGTGCTTTTCTCCTCAATGGATCTTACCACTTGTTTGTAAGAGTACCTATGATTGGCAAACTGACTTATGTAGATAGAGAGATAAGGCATGTGTAAATGACAATTCCAAGTTTATTCCATTAAGCTTCTACAGTTACTAAAAACACAGCTTATTAAATTAAATGACCAGCCCTGGCTGGTGCAGCTTAAAGAATTGAGCACAGGCCTGCGAACCAAAGGGTCACCAGTTCAATTCCCAGTCAGGGCACAAGCCTGGGCTGCGGGCCAGGTACCCAGTAAGAGGCGCATGAGAGGCAACTACACATTGATGTTTCTCTCCCTCTCTTTCTCCCTCCCTTCCCCTCTCTCTAAACACAAATAAATAAAATCTTTAAAAAGAACTTTAAAAAATAAATTAAAGGACCAGTTAACTGGTAGGCATAATTAACAAACCAGACACCTGCCTATCAGTATGCAGACTTTTCTTCATTGCTGAGTGACTTGAAGAAGGGGTGTTTTCTCTCCTCTCGCCTCCCAGCCCCTACATCCCCAACCCCCAGCTGGATTCCCCAAATTAGTAACCCACCAGAAAAGCACTGGCCTCTCTGCATTTTTCATCTGGACATCCTTCTTGAAGTCTGCACTTTCCAAGGTTTGGGAGCTGGAATATTGATATTTATTTCTTCACCTTCCTCATAATGCGATTGACCTTTCCACCTTCTTTCCTTTGCTGTTGACACCTCAGAGATCTTGGGGTATTATGGCACCGTCTCATTCAGAAGTATGCCAACTTCCCTAGGAGATAAGTGATTTTAGGTTAATCCTTTAAAAATCACTGGAAGGAAAGAGGAGACAAAACTATAAAAACATTCTTGGAGCTTTGAGGAGAATGAGGAGCAGAGTTATGGAAGGTAAAGGTGAGTGAGTATATATCGAGATAGGAGAGAGGTGAGAGAAAGAGGGAACCCTTCCTCGCTACCCAGGCTCTCCCAGGACTCAGAGTAAAACCCCCCTCCTCCTGCCCTAATCCCCCATTAAGGCTGCACTGCGTTTGTTATGACAGCAGCTGAAGGAAGCTGAATTGCTGTTTGCTGTGCCTGCTAATTGAGCTGAAGGGTTTGAATCTGGACACTGAAAAAGACCATTGTTGCTGTTTACCTTCCATAACTGCCTCTCTGGGGACCTTCTGGGTGGACGGGAGAAGCACACCCTTGGGTTCGTTGCACCCATTCCCTGTATCTGCAGTTCATCTCGTTGCCTTGGGGTGGTTTGAGTTTTCACAGCACAGAAAAGACAAGGCCACCACCTGAGTTGGTCTCCAGGCCCACAGGAGCTCCAGGAGAGGAGTCACATTCTTGTCCTCTTCCCTGTTCATCCTCTTCTTCAGAGGCCCTAGTTTTGCCTTTTCTTCCACCTAATCAGGATTAACTCTTGCACTTTTTAATTCTGCTTTCTTCCAAGACAGCGATTCTCAACCTGGTTATGTGCTAAAATCAGCTGGGAAGCTTTTTTTTAAATACTAATGTTTAGGCCAAGCTCAAGACCAATGAAATGAGAGTATCTGGGGATGAGGCTGAGGCTTCAGTATCATTTAAAAGCTCCCTCATTGTTTCTAATATGCAGCTAGAGTTAAGAACCACTGATGTAGGCTTATCTCTCTGCCGGGACACACACACACACACACACACACACACACACACACACACACACACACACACACACACACACGCCCTTTTCTATCTTCCCTCCCTTTCCTCCCAGGCTCCTGATATCTATCATACTATAAGGCAGATTGTGTATCTACACCTGTGTATCTACACCTGTGTATCTTCCTCATCTTGGTTTTTAAATTCCTTGTAGGAGCTTTAGAATTTAGGATGGAGTTTAGAGGTCTGTACCCTGTCAACTACCTCAACCTGAGCCCTTCCCCAAGTGCAGGAAATATGACTTCATCTCCCCGTGAACTTCTAAATAGGATCCAGATGAGGACTGAGCTAGTCCTGGACACTTTAGTCATTAGGGATGAAGGGGTCGGGGGGGCGGTTCAGGGTTCCCATGAGTTTTGTGCTCTTCCTCCCCCCAAAAGTAGTATTGGCAAGTTGGAGATCCTCAGAGAGGAGAAACTTTTTCTTCAGGAATACATCTGCTGCTTTCCTTACTGTTTCCAAATGTTTCTGCTTCTTCTCTTCTCTTTAGCTTTTCACCTGGGGAGGGGGGCGTGCTGCACCACCCTCCCACCTTCTTTCATCCACAGGTGCGCAGAGCCGCCTCCAGCACCACGGACAGCTCCCGGGCGGTGAGTGAGAGGGCTGAGCTGGCCCCTGTTGAGAGGGTTAGGAGGGGGTCCTCCTGTCTGCACCCGCAGATATCAAAGACTCTAGCTTTTTAGTCTGTAGGAGTTGTTTGCAGGCAACTGTGGAGTCTCAGGGAGAGGAAAGGGCTGAGGGCAGTTGGCATTCCATCTCCAGAGAACTGGGTTTGTCTATGTTGGGGAACCTGAGTGTGAGAGGCTGCTGCAGCAGTAAAAAGGAGAGGGTTAGATTTCAAGAAGGATTTAACTTAAGTTCAGGTGAGGTACAGAGTGAACTGACCAGGTAGAGCCTAAATGAGCTTTAGATGTCATCCACCCTGTATCCCTCATTTTACAGATCTCAAGAGAGTGGAAAAGGTGTGACCAATGTCACTCTCCTGGTTAGTGGAAATGCCAACCCCTGCCAATCCAGGCTCCTACATTCCAGCCTGGCCTACCTATTACGTCTGATGCCTCCTTTGGAGTCTCCCTGCCTGAGTTGGAGGTAGCTGGCCTAAAGCTGGTAGGGAGAGTTCAAAGGTTGTCCCCCTACAAAAAGGATAGGATGCATATCTGGGCATATGAGATGTCTACATGTCCACACAAGCCTGGAAGGGGTGCAACTGACTGCTGTCTCTGTTTGAGGGGTTTGGAGGGAGAAGCACAGGGGAAGGCATACCTACGGTAGCTAGCAAGCCCATGGGAAAAAAGGCACAGGGGCAGCCATCTGCCGTGGCACACAGGCCAGTGGATGGCCACAAGGAGTCTCCAGAGGCCAGCAAGAGTCATGCAAACTGGAACAGGGCCTGGGAAAGGCCCTTCTGTGTGCCCCGGCCTGCTCCCCCAACACAGTGAGCACAGTGAACAAAGGGGCCATTCTCTCCAGGATTTGATGGCGCCATCTCCGACTGGCAGTGCCAGGTGGTGGGGGCATCAGGGGGTGTCAATCTATTATCCCGCCCCCCACTCCTAGGTCCTCTGGGGCTGGATGTTGGGGAGGTGGGTGTTCTATGCTATGTTGCCGTAGCAACCACTCCAATTCCCCCCCCCCCCCTTAAAGCACATAGAGACAGCTTTCACCCTCTCCACTCCCAGGAACTACCTGGGTCTAGTTGGGAATCTTCCCTTGGGAATCCTCTTTCTGATGCAGAAGCCATGGTGTGCATAAGCATCACCCTCTTTTCAGCAACCAGAGCTGAAGGTTGGGAAGCTGGTGCATCCAGAGTCTCTGGGCAAGGCTGTGCAAGTGAGCACAAGTCCCTTGTACTTAACTCTCTCTCCACCCAAGCTCTCTGCATCCCTTACCTATAGCCAAGGCCATCCTAAGCCTTCTCGGATGATGCAGTGGGGCCTTGCCCTGTGCGTAGTCAGAAGTGAAGGATACTTCCTACCCCCAGCAAGCCTCCAGGCTGTGGGAACGAAGAAGATGGGGTCATTCCTGCCACTCTCCATCTGCACCCCTCCGCCATTACTCATTAGGCATTCTGCCTCCTCCTTCCGCTCGTTAAGCCTGATTTGCATCGATTTGCATAATGCAACTCATTTGCATTCCAGGAGGCTTTTGGTAGGAGCCAGGAAAAAGGGGGAGGGAGGTGGAGAAGAGAAAAAAGGAGAGAGATTTTGTTTTCATCAAAGTGTGTGTGTAGTGGGGGGAGGTGGCAGGAAGAGGACAGAAATAAAAACTCACACTACTTTCTTTCTTCCCTTCTGCCCTCCCTCTGTAAGCTGGGCTCAAATGCCAAAGAGAGATGCCAAGGGGCCAGCTTTTCTGTCCTTTTTTTCTTGCTTCCTCTGGTCTTGGCTCCCCAGCCTGGCCCCCCACCTTGTTGGGCTCAGGCTCCAGAAAGAAAGGGGCCGGGGTCGGAGGCACGGCTGTGGGAGCGGCTGTGGGGACGGAAGCAGGGGGAGGTGGCCATCTTCTGTAGCTGCTGGGGAAACGGCATCTGGACAGGTGCACGCTGAGCACCCCCCTGGCTGGTGGTTGCAGGG
This sequence comes from Micronycteris hirsuta, assembly GCA_004026765.1. Taxonomy (NCBI): domain Eukaryota; kingdom Metazoa; phylum Chordata; class Mammalia; order Chiroptera; family Phyllostomidae; genus Micronycteris; species Micronycteris hirsuta. The sequence goes on along the minus strand of PVJI01002806.1, from coordinate 45,495 downwards.
GGAGGTGAGGTTCGAAGGACATTCTGGTTGATCAGGAACATTATTGAATCTTCCCACAAGAGGGGTTGGGGAGAGAGGATGGAGAAAGAAGAAAGGAGGGAGAGATGAGGAATGGCACCCCAGAAGAGGTGCAGGCCTCACTCAGGAGGGAGCAGGGGTGGTGGAGAGGCGCCGCTGCCCTGGGTTGAGTTCCAGGGCACCCGTGGTCAGAGGACTGGGAGGCTGTGGGTAACATAAAAAGTACTGGAGGACTCAGAACCGGAAGTATCGTCAGGAGGAGGAGAGAGTAATGTGTGGACACACAGATCTGCCATTTTGAGCATCTCTCTGGGGCCTGTGAAGGGCTGCTCTGTCCTTGAAGTGAACCTCCAAGTCTTCCCTCCTCAGCCCAGCAGTCTGGCTTCTGTCTGCCTAACTGGTGAAACTGTGCCTTCTTGGGCCACTCACAGCTTCCTCAGCTGGACCCAACAGCCCTGGCTCAGGGCTGGTGATCTCTAGGGAACATTTCATAGATATCCAGTCTGTGTTCTCCCTTGGTCTTTAGTCCTTCTCTTATATCCCTGATTATTCTTTCTGTTCTATCCATCCAGTTCTCTGGGTCAACCAGTTCTCCAGCCAAAAGTGTTCCCCAAGGTTCAGCTTTTTCCTCCCCCTTTCTCTTCTCTTTCATTTGCTTCTATCACTTCTGTCTCATTCCTGAAGGCTTCCTGGAGGGGGAGCCTTTTAAAGGATAAGTGATATAAGATAAGGGAATAAAAGGTAAGCAGGGAGTTGTCAGTCTAAGGAGCTTGAGGAAGTGGGTAGTAGAGAGTAGACAGCGCACTGGAAGGCAAGGAGGTAGGGAAGAGGCTGGTGTGTTAGGGAACTAGAGTGTCCAAAGGGAGCCTGGGCTAGGAGGAGGTAGGAAATGGAGGCAGGAGTTTGGTTATTAAGAGCCTATGTGCTCTACCAGGGGGGCTGGAATTGATAGGTCTACTGGGAAATTAGTTGACATAATCAGAGATGTTGGGTGCAGCGTGTGGCGGGAGACCAGGACGTAACCACTCACAGGAGGGATGAGGACAGTCCCACCTAGCTGCCCACTGAGCCCAACACCCAGCCAGATACTTAACTGGCTCTCAGCTAGTTCTAAATAAATGAAGAAACATATGAAAAGCCTGGAAGCTGCGTAAGGAAAGGTCTCTGTTTCTCCCCCACTAGAATGCTCCCCTTAAACATACACACACACTACACATGCATGCACACACAGGCCTTACAGGAGCTCTTTGAGAGCGAGGTGTAGAGAAGCCAAGATTGGTCCCCGGCACAATGAGCGCCCCGAGGTCGGGACAGGAGAAGGGCCGCTGAGGACTGGAGTGAAGAACAGAGAAGTAGATTCAGTCCCGAAAACTTGTGGAAGAGGGAGTGACAGACGGGGGAAAGGGTATCCAGGGGTGGCCGAGGCTCTGAGGGGATTCTTCTAGAGAAAGGGGTAAGAGGCTGGAGAGACAGCTGAGGAGATGATGGTTGGCCATGTTGCTGGGCACGGGGGTTGGGGGGATGTAAGCAGGAGGTGCTGGCTACATCCCCTTCCCCAGGCCCAGCCTCTGTACAAAGACCTCTCTGTAAGTGGCCAGGGACGTGGCCCTGTCAGGTGAAGGGGTTTAGCTCCTAGGGGGCCCATTGGCAGTGGAGAGGAATAAGGTTGGAGGAGGGAAGGTCTGAGGGTTGGCTTCAAGCTTTAACCAGGTCCGGGAAGGAAAAAGAATCGAAGACCTGGCCTGCATGTCACAGGCAGGGTGGCTCCCGCCCCTTCCCGTTTCTCCCAGCTGTAACTCTAAACCCTGCCAGGCCCCTTCAGCCTCCCTCCCCAGCCCACACACGCCCCCCTTGCTTCTGAGGCTGTCTCCACCCGAGTCTCTCATCTTCCCAGAAGAGGGACTGTTTCATCCCCCTCCAATCTCCTGTACGGGCTTCCTCCTCCAGCGAGGGTTGTGTTGGGAGGACAGAAAGACAAGATTGACCAGAGCTAAAAAGGAGTCTCCAGGCCACCTCAGTTTCCACATCCAGTTTGTCCTTCCCTGAAGAGGCTTTCCCCCTGTCTGGCCTATGTCACCGATTGCTAGTCTGAAATGTGGATATATAGGCCATCCTCCCACCCCCAACGCCTGTACACACTGTCCCTTCTAACAAGTGTTTGTGTTGGGGCCCTGGAACCAGCAGAATGACAGTGGACACAGCCTGAGCTTGCAGGTTGCTCACAGATCTGACAGAGGGTCTCTGTCCACAGGAAGGATAACAAAAAGAAGATTTAAAAAAAAAAATACTCATCCAAGGATGTTTTATTGATTTTAGATAGTGAAGAAGGGGGAAAGAGAGAAAGAGAAACAGATGGGAAACATCAGTTGGTTGCCTCCCATGTGCACACCAACCGGAGAAGAACTAGCAACCCAGGTATGTGCTCCGACCCGGAACCAAACCTGCACACGTTTTGGTGTCTGGGGATGACGCTCCAACCAGCTGACCCACCCAGCCAGGGCAAGGAGCTTTTGCTTTTTGAGTCAAATCGGGCACAAATTCTGGCTTTCCTCCCTTACTCACGGGTGACCTTAGACAAGTCACTTAATGTTACTAACTCCCTCCCGAGGTTCTTGTGAGGGTCAGACGGGCTGGAGGAGATGAGGGTTTAGTAAACTTGCACGCAGATATCAGTGGGGTGGGAGCGCTACAGGTATGTGGGGACCATCAGGGAAGGCTTCCAGGGTTAAGAAGCGAGGGCTGAAGGGGAGAGTGAAGGACTCGGTGCAGCTCATGATGAAGGCTGTCTGAGAAGCACCCCTGGGCACTGTGGACTGCTCAAGCATTTTAGCGTCTTGCTGAGGCTGGTTTGAGAGGCACATTTTTAACAACTAGGTGGTAGACTCTTTGACCACAGGTTCTTTCATCCTCAGGAAGAACTTTCCCCTGACCCTGGGTAGATATGCGCAGCAATCCTGGGAAGGGGGCAGGGGGCTGTGAAACTCAGCTTCCCCCACTGCCCTAACCCACTCTGCTCACTTCCTGAAGCCCTCATCTCAGTTCTCCAGCGAGAGCTCTAGCCAGACATTGTGGCCTCCACTGAGTATGTGGAATACAGTACACCAAGCCCGGCTACTTAGGCCCCTCTCAGGTCCCTGGTCTTGTGGTTGCTTAGCATAGCTCAGGAGTGAGCTAAGTTCACACTTACTTAGGTCCCTCAGCCCATGGTCCAGGGAGACTTTGCACAGGAGGGGCTTTTGTCTCTAAATGGTCATTCTTTGTTGTACATGCGAGAGTTGGGAAGAAGATTGGATTTGGCATCATCCCCCACAGATAGCAGTGGAGCCTTTAGTTCCGGAGGAAAGAGCAGGCGGAGGCTGGCATATGGAGGGAGAGCCCTGGGCACAGGGGGCATGAGCTTCACCCGGCTGGGGCTGTCTTCTTCTGGGTTCATCCATCTGGCACCAACTGGCTTCCTGGCGCCGCCCTGCAACCAACTGGACTCCTGCTGTTGCCATGGCAATTGGCTGCCATGTTGTACTCAGAGTGCTACCTCATATCTGGATTTCCCCATGGGTTCCTGGAGGATGGTAGATAGGTCTCCAGGGATTTATCCCTTCCTTCTGATATCGATCCATATTAATATATTATTTTTAAAATAGCCAAATGGAGACTTGCTATATGTCAAGTTCTGTGCTAAATACTCTTGCCCTGGCTGGTGTAGCTCAGCAGATTGAGTGTCAGCCTGTGAACCAAAAGGTCATCAGTTCGATTCCCGGTTGGGGCACATGCCAGGGTTGTGGGCCAGGTGCCCAGTTGGGGGCGTACAAGAGACAAATGACTGATGTTTCTCTCACACATCACTGATTCTCTTCTTTCTCTCTCCCTTTCCTTCTCCCTAAAAATAAATAAATAAAATTAAAAATGCTCCCTGGTGTTATTTAATATGGCTGAGAAACAATAATGAGATAAAATTTCAGAGTTTCCCCTAATTTCCTGTTTCTATGACAGACTTTTCCTCTTTCCAACCAGGAAACTCCAAGAAACTGTCTTGGGAAGTCCTTCCCAATGTCTAACCAAGATCTGTACTGCTGAAATATCAGTTCCTTGACCCTTGGCTGGACATGACTGATTTGAGAAGTAAAGAAGAAACTGCCACCCACCTTTGGTCACTTGTTTGGGCTTCCTGGACTCCAGCTGTTGGGATAGGGAAACTGAGACTTGGCTAGTTTGATGAGAGGTCCAAATGCCCTTAAAGACTTAGGAGCCCCAGGTCTAAACCCTTTTGTTTAGAGAAGGGGAGTCAATGTCACCAAATGCTTGGGGATCCCCCTTCCTTGCCCCCATCCTCACCCAAAGAAAGAGGTGAGAGCCAGAGACCCTTGGAAAGTGATAGTCTCCCAGGGTTTGGGGTATGGGGAGCCTTTAGAAGGCACACTCTCTCTTCTCACCGTTGGGAAGTTCCAACAGGGTCCCTGAGAAATCCTGGAATGGTGAGAATTTGTCCTCCCTCTGGACTCAAGCAAAAGGTTGAGAGAATGTCACCTTGACCTAGAGGGGCATCTACAAGGGGCCCTGAGCAGGGCGCAGCTTTGCTAAGGGAATCTGGAATGAGGAGCAGGTGGAGAGAAAAAGGCCATTCTCAATTGAGGAGTGGGCTGGCAGGGAGGGGCTGGGGATAATTTATGATTTCATTGTTCCCCACCCCACTTTCTCAGCCCCCACGTTCTTCTCAGACCCCCACTACTGAACCGTTGCTAGGAGATGCTGGCTCTGTCTGGAGCTGGGTGGGTGGAACAGGTGGAGACTGTTCCATCTGGACTCCTCCTCCCCCACCCGGGGAGGGCCCTGCATAGACCGTTGTCTACCACCCTTTCCAAAGCCCTGACAGACACCAGTCTCTTCTGCTGTCCCCCCCCCCCCCCCCCCCGTCCGGCCAACCTGGGGCTAGGAGGCTTCCCAGGCAGGCTGAGGATCCCGAGCAAGGAATGGGGAAGGGAGCTGTGGCGGGAGAGGCAGGCAGACTTAGCTGGGATGCTGAGGAACAGCTGGCTTACTGCAGGGCCTCTGGGAGCCAGCCCAGGCCCAGAAGAGGACCAGAAGGAGTCAGGGGCACATGCTTCAAGGAGCCCAGATTTGAGGCAGTCCTCCCACCCCCATCCCCCCATAATGTGGTCAAGGTTAGGGATCTGACAAAGATAGAGCTGTGGGTTGGGTGGGGATGAAGTAGGGAAAGGAGGAGGTGAGGCAGGGAGAGGGGACGTAGGTTTGGAAAATCTGAGGTTCTGGGTAGGGAAGGTGGCACAGATCTGAGCAGAGCTGGGCAGTGTAGATGCATGTCTCAAAACCCCCACCCCTCTTTCTGAAATCTCGTCTCAATTTTTAAAGCTCTTGGAGAAGTCAGCTCAGGTGAGTTTTGGGGGCTACCAAAGCTGCTGGCTCCCAACCCCAGCTGGGGCAGGAAAGGAATTCTTTGCCCACAGCTGTGCTTCTGACCCAATTTCCGTGCAGCTTCTACTGATTTTATACTTCTCTGATAGGCACAGCTCCGCTACACCCCAGGAAGGAAGGAACTGACCTTGATTAGCACCCACTTGCTTGCGTAAGCCCTTTCTTAGCTGTTATCTTGGTTAATCTTCCAAAACTCCTGAAAACTGGGAGATGCTGTCCCCACTTTACAAAGGTGGAATCAGAACCCCGAGAAAGACATGTTGCCTGCCACCGCAGGACTAGTGAGCCGGGCTGGGCTGCACGCGAGGCTCCATGGGCCCCGGGGAATGTGCTCTCTCCCTCTCCTCCTGCGCCGACTCCTGGCAGAACATGCTCCAAACACAATGAAGGGACTGATGGGAGAGAGGAGCAGATAGACAGGAGGACTTCGGGATAAGCTCTCTGGGGAAGAAGGGGCCATGCTTCTTAGGTGCAGGGATGAAGTCAGGGGGATACTAAAAACAGTCCCTGCAGGCTGAAGACAGGACAGAGGAAGAGGCCACAGGAGCTGCAGAAGTCACCCAAGCCCTCCCAGGTTGCTCCCTGGCCAAGAGAAGTGTGCTTCCCGCCTTCCTGAGGCAAGTCCTCTGGGCCTCCACCTGTTCCCTCACCTGCTTGGTATCTGAGTCCCCACGCCAGGCATTCCCTGTGCCCCATGGTCCCGGGTAGAGCACCTAGAAGAGCAACTAGAGTCAGCCACTGTCATAGTAGCCCTTGGCGGGGGTGGGGGGACCCTCCCAACCCCTTCTCTTTTCCTGACGGAGGGGAAGCCATTCCAGGGCCACTGGACACACTCCCTGGGAGTTTGTTCTCTGCCTACTGCTAAGGTCTCCATCCAAAGACAACCTTTTCTGCTCTTAACATTTTTTTCCTTTCAGACCAAAAAAAAAGCACCTACTTCACCCAGTTGGCCTGGTTCCCTCCAAGAAGCCCTCCTGGATTGACTGAAAGATGAGGCTAAACTCTAACAAGTTGGCTGCTTCCTCCAAGAAGCCTGTGAACAGGATGGAAGCGGGGAGGCCCCAGCCTCCTGCCTGGACAGCTGATTGCACCTGGGGCCACTGGGATAAGACTGGGCTTCACCATTGCTCCGGTCCCATCCCGTCCTGGTTGTCCCCGTGTTGTCTGAGCTGAGATTCCTCTGAGGAGGAAGTCCTGTCTGCTGTCTAATAAAGACTCTTGACTACTGAACAACAGTACTAGTGGTCGTGGGTGTGCCTGCCCAGGGTCGGGCGGGGAGCGCCTGAATGAAGGGAGGGCAATCCTGCCACCCCCCTCCCCCAGGGACCAATGCTAGAAGCCACCATTACAACAGAAGGGGGAAGCCTCATTAAGACAGAACTCCCACGGTGGGGGCAGGGGAGAAGCAAAGATCTCTTTGGCTCCTTCCATCTCTCTCAGCCGCCCATGACTGGTCAGTCCCAACTCAGAGCAATAGGCTGATGCTCCCAGACAAGGAGGCCCCTCAGTATCCTCCCAAGAACAAAAGAATGGGAGAGGCGGGTTGCTTCCCCAGAGTGCCCATGTGGGAGGTCACTGGGTGGGTGGGCCTCTGATTCTTCCTCAAAGGGACCCCTTCCTCAGATATGTCCTGGGTTTGACCAGACCCCAAAGGGAGAGCACCGCTGTGCCACAAGGCCACCCACCCCTGCTTCCTTCTTCATTAGCAACAGAAGGGAGTGAATATGCCTAGCAAGAGGAATTCAGGTTAGAGAGCAGGTAGGACTTCCCAGTAAGGTCTTGAGAGGGAAGCTGAGGGGCAGGGGAACCACAGCAAGAAGGAGCTGGGACTGTGCTCTTGACCCCGTTCCCCCCATAACACATCTGTATCCATCATGGTCCTCCAAGAGACAGGCCCTCACTCTCGAGCTGGGAACTGTTAGCAGAGTCTGCACTGCCAGCGCATTCCAAGTTCTCCACCACCCTCTAAAAAGTCCTTCCTCTCATCTAACCACAATCTTGCCATGGAACTATAGTCTGAGTCCTAGAGTTTTTCTAAATAAAAAAGCTTATGAAAATACACATGGTACAATTCTAATAGCACAAAAGGAAAAGTATGTCTCCTTCCCACCCCTGTCTCCAGCCACTCACCTTCTGTCCCAAGAGGCGACCACCGGCACCTGTGTCTTTCCTGAGCTACTCCACATGCATTCAGCACCGTCCACACTCCCATCTAAACACGGACCACAGCTTTTTAGCTCCTGTAGACCAGGACCCCAGTCTGAGGTCAAGATGAACCTGAGGACCCTTGCGTCTGTGAAACTGCATACAGAATCCTGGGTGCCGTTACCAGGAAGGAGGCTCACATTAAGAGCCACCTGGTCCAGCCCCGCTCCTCATTTTACAGAGGAAATGAGGCCAGACAGGGAGAGGACTATATCCAGGGTACTCAGCCTGGTGGGGCCTGTCAGGAGAGGACTCCCAAGCTCCCTCAACCGACATGCCAAAGAGTCCCAGGGTCCCCCACAAGGACTGATTGAGGCCTAGGAAGGCTGATTGAGGCCTAGGAAGCAGCCAGGAAGAGGCAGTTCTGTTTCTATCAATTTGGCATCCTCAAGGGGCAGAGCCCTGGGCTCACCGGGCTCACGGAGTGTCTCTGGAGTTCCCAGCCCTCCTTTCAGGACCTCCCTGTTGCTCAGCCTGGCAAGGACTCACTTTGGGGCCCTCCTCACCCCTACCCCTCGATCCCTGGGGAGTAGGGGTGAACGGACACAGGGTCTGGTCTGGGGTCAGCACGCGGGAAGTTGTCCAGGACAGCCTCCCCCATCCTTGGCTTCTGTTTGGACCCCAGAGCCTGAGCAACCATCTGGCAGTGGCGATGGGCCTACCCCGTCTCCACCAGTGGCCTCCTTCCTGGCTTGGAAAGTTGGAGCAGGCATGAGGAGGTGGAAGAGGAGGGGGAATAGCTCCTCTGGGCACAGGGAAGAAAAGCAGGGCACCAGCCACAGCAGGTTTGCCTCTTGGAAATAGAAAAACCCGGACCCAGGCTGGGGTAGTAGGGGTGGGGAGGGACCCCTCCCTCGACAGGAATGCCAGCACTGAGGTGGGAGGGTCCAAGAGGGTCACTTCAGAATGTGCTCTCAGAATCCTACTGAACCTATGCAGATGAGACCTGTCTGTATGTAAATGAGACTGCCTGTATGCAGATGAGGAGAGAGGGCACTCTCTTCTCAGAGTTACCATAAAGCTCAGCTCCACCCCATTCCCTCCGGCCCCAGATGCAGGGCTAAGTGGGAAGAGGCCAGGCCTGGGGAGGGCAACTGGCAGTGGTTAGACTTCAGGAAGCACTTACCAAAGGAAAATGGCCAGTTTTGGAGATGAAATTGGGACTCTAGAGGGGCTGCTGGGAGAGTCAGGCAGAAAAAGATGGAGGTGGACCACGAAAGAACATCTCAGTCACAGGGAAACAGGCAGACTGACCAGGAGTTTTGAGAAGGAGATGGGAATAAAAAGAACTTTGACTGAGCATCCACCTGTGGCAGGTCCCACATAGTGCCTTCCACTTGCGGTCTCACTGGGCCCTGGAGACCCAGGGCCTTTCACAGATAAGGCCCCGACAGGCTGGCAGACACATCCAGAGTTTGCAAGTGGCAGGGCCCCGTCGGACTCCGTGGCAGCCAGCCACAGCTTAGAATCTTCCTACTTCCTCCTGGTGTACAGACTGGAATACAGATTGCAGCTCCTCCTGACCCAAAGTGGGGTGAGGGTGTCAGCAGCTGGTGGGCAGTGCCTGGGTGAGGAGCACAGACACCCCCTGAGGAGAGGTCTGGCTGTGGCTCAGGTCCAGGGAGGGCCTGCGGAGGGCTGAGAACTAGCTGCGCAGGGTGGGATGGGGATGCTGGTGGTAGCCAAGAGGGTAGAAACCTGGAGAAGGACATCTGGGCTTGGAGGGGGACATCAGGGCTGGGAAGAATGGCAGGAAAAATACAGCAGGGAAAACTGAGGCTCAGAGAGACTGGGAGGGTGACCCTCCTTGCTTAGCAGATCCAAGTTCATACTGGGCCTGAACACAAGACACTGGGCCCCAGCCCAGGCCCCCTTCCTGGGAGTGCAGAGCCTGGGAGTGGGGGTGTCTTTGAGAATGGCCTCCCTTCCTCCAGTGTCCCCAGCCCACCACATCTAGTGGTGCAGCCAAGGCCTTTGAGGGTAAACCACGGGGAAGAGAGGCCCCTTGTTGGTCCATTCATTGTGCTAGAGGCTCGGCCATGCCAGGCCCCCAGCACAGGCTGGGCTCTCCTTCCTGGGGATGCCAGCCAGCCCCCACTTGCTGCCACTGCCCTTCCCCAGCTCTGTCATTTCCTGGAGCCTCAGGGCTTTGGCCCTGGTCCCGGCTGAAGGATGGCGGGGAGCCCTGGCCCCCACATCCCCCACACCTCGCCTTTTACACGCTGGCACCAGAGCCGTGGGAACGTTGGACGGCAGCTGGGCACCGGTGCCCGGCTCTGCCCACCCCCAACCCAGCTGACCCTGGAGAGGGGAGAGGAACAGGCTGCCCCCATAAAAGCCCCTCTGGGATGGGGCCCTAGAAATCCTTAGCACTAATTATGAATCTGGGGACAAACGAAGAGGCATTTGCAAGTCAATTAGTGAGAGAACTTTCCCAGGAAAGAGCGTCTTCCAGGCTCAGCTTCAGACAGGGCCACATGCTGGGTCATCTTTTCCCTCCCCCACCTCGGCCCTGCTCGAAGCTCAGGGACAGAGGCCTGCCCAGCGTTCTGTCAGCCCCTCGGTGGCTAAGAGCATGAGAGGCCTGACTAGGCCTGGAGCACCGAGAGCAAGGCTGCGCTCTGCTGAGGTCAGCGGGAGGTCAAACAGGGCTGCCACCAGGAGACAGCCCCTCAGGGTCTTAACCTCAGCTCCACGTGTAACAGAACCTGGTGGCTCCTCGACAGCGCTGCCAAGGAAGACAGCTGGCCTGGACGGGGAGGCCTGGGTGGGTTGACAGGAAAATAGAAGTCACTATGAAAGAGCCAGGGGAAGAAAGATCCTTCCCAGAGAACAGACAAACCAGGACAAGAGGAGACCAAGGGAAAGACAAATGGTCCTGGGCGTCTCAGTCTGTGCCCAGGCAAGAGACACGGCCAGAGGGTGTTCGGCTACACCTGCGGGAGCTTCTGGTGGACTGGCTGCCATCTGCGTGTGATCTTGCTCCTCCCAGGCGGGGAGGCCTCTAGCTGGGAAAGGGACCCTCTGCTGAGGGGACCACTTAATTGGGGGATGAGGGCGGGGTGGGGGGAGGGCTGTTGGGGCAAAAGCCCTCGAGCCAGCCTCACCATCTGAAGGAGATTAAGGGACTGTAATTAAAACGTGTTTGAGGGACTCTGGGCAGGTGCGTTGGGGCTGGTGCTGTCTAATTGCCGCCCTTAGCCAGGGCTTTCGCCTGGGCCTGGCTGCCGGTTTGGTAGTAAGTGGGAGTGGCTTTTAAAAGAAAGGGTGGACGAGAAGAGGCAGAGTTGAGGAGCCCGGAGTGAAGGTCTTTGTCTTCACTTTGAACACCCAGCTCACAGGGGTCAAGTGCCTGGAGAGGCTCGCCCTCCCGCCCTCCCTGAGAAGCCAAGATAAGGCCGCAGCATAATGCAGTAACGAAGTCCTGCAGAAGAATGTTTTGGAGCCAGGAATGAGCAAAGAGAACACTTAGGCCCTCATAGATAGGGGACATTGAGACGGGAGGGTTAGGGTGTCCTTGGAATAATTTTAATAGCCAACGCTAGTTGAAAATGTAGTCTGTGTCAAGCATTATATGAAACAGTTTATTTAACCCTTACAACCACACCAGAAAGTAGGCCCCCTCAAGCCCTGGCTGGGTAGCTCAGGTGGTTGGAACATTGTCCTGATATACCAGGGTTGCTGGTTTGATCTCTGGTCGGGGCACATACAGAAGCAACCAATGGTGAATACATGAATGAGTAGAACAACAAATCTCTCTCTCTCTTTTTCTCACCAATAAATAAAATCTTAAAAAAAAGATAAAGTAGGGCCTGGATGGTGTAGCTCAGTGGATTGAGCGCGGGCTGGGAACCGAAGGGTCTCGGTTCGATTCCCAGTCAGGGCACATGCCTGGGTTGCGGGCCGGGTCCCCAGTGAGGGCCATGTGAGAGGCAACCATACATTGCTCTTCCTCCCTCTCTTTCTCCCTCCCTTCTCCTCTCTCTAAAAATAAATAAAAATAAAATCTTGAAAATAAAATAAAATAAAGTAGGTGTCCCTCAAGATTAGACCAAGGGGGAAGATACTTGTCCTTAGTGGGGCCCAGCCAGGCCCCTAGCTAAGCAAGCACACGTCTCCCACTGACTAGAGGGAGCTCCTTCCAGACCCTTACTCCTCCTGAGGAAGAAGGCACAGGTGGACAAACCCTCTCTAGACCCTGAGAGACCTCAGGCTGAGGGTCAAAAACACGCAAGTCTGCAGTGCACAGGCCTCCAGCTCTGGGCGTCCAGACGCACTGGGCGGTGCAGCCTCTCTTCCCGCCTCTCACGCACACTAGGAACAGGTGCACACTGGGTGTCACTCCGCCAAGCCTTCGCACATGCCGTTCTCTCCCCTTGGAAGTCTATCCCTTCACTCGCTGCCTGCTCCTCTGAGAGATCTTCCTCTGCCTCCCCCGCTGGGCTCCCCTGAGAGTTGAAGGCTATCTCTGGCCCGCAGAGCCTGGCTGAGGGAGTGTACAGCACACTTAGGACAAATGCTGGCCACCTCTGCACACCCCGGGAAGTACGTGGTGGAGGCCGAGGCAGGAGGGAAACTTCTACTGTATAGTACACTCTCTTGTGCCTGTAAAGTTTTGTGCTTTTCAAGTGAAGAAATTATTTATTCAGAAATAAATTTAATTTACAATACAAATTATTGCAACTTTTTAAAGTCTGGAGAAAGATGGTGTTTAATCTCAAAGGCCAAAGCATGAGAGAATCTCTGAGACTCCTTATTTGAGAGAAAACAGTTGAATTTCAGTCCATTCTCTCTACCTCTCCTTCCTTCACCCTGCGCCAGCCTCCTCACAGGCCAGCTCGGCCTGGTGGCTGTGCCTCGCCCTCTGCCCAGGTCCTCCAAGAGCTTTTCAAGGTTGGCTGGAGAGCAGAAGCGCCCCCTCCCTATCCAGTTGGTGTTGAGAGCAGAGCACCTGGATTCCACCAGCCCTGTGCACAGGGACAAGTCACTGATGCTCCCTGAGCCAGCATCTGCCCCTGCAAGGGGGGAGAGGGATGGCCTGGCCGCCCCCCTACCACATCGCAGAGGTATGTGTGGGAGTTCACCTGGAGAGCTTGGGGGCTGCTGCGTGCCCTCCTCTGCTCAGGCTCAAGGAAATCTTGCCACCCAGCCCACGGTGGGCCCTGCTAATCCGCTGAGAGTTTTCCTGCAGGCCACTTCCCTTCTGCACATCAGTGTCTCATCGGGGACACAGGTGCCTCCTTGACCTTCCTATCCCTGTATGGCCAAGCTGAGGATAGAGGAGCTCTAACTGCCCAGTCTTAGCATTCTCATCTTCAAAATGGGACATAAACAGTAGCTACATGCCAGAGCTGTTAGGGCAATTAAATGAGATCATGTATGTGAAGTGGTTGGTGCACCCAGGCATGATGCAGGGCTCATAAAACGGTGGCTGTTATTATAGTTATTAAATGGGAGGGACTCTGCAAAATGTGCTAGCTCCGGGCAGCTCCTCATTACTACTCTGGCTAGGAATAATGAGGCCTTGTGGCAATCGCTGCTCACACTCGCAAGCCCCTCTGACGAAAGGACTCAGTGGCTGTGGATGGGCCCAAAGAAGTGAGAAGTGAATGGTGCATAATGTGACACTTAAGGGCTTAGCCCAGCCTGGGGGGCCCTGGGAAGGACCCTCCAGTTGTGGCTCCAGATCCTGAGAGACCCCCAGGCCAGAAACCCAAGAGAAGCCACCTTTTTTCTGTTTCAAGGTGACTCAGCCAAGAGCCTTCCCACACAAGCCCAGATTGCCCAGGCCTCCGCTGACATGTACTGAATGTCTCCCAGTGTCGGGCACCAGACTGGACAAACAGACCCCAGGACCTCGGGCCTTGTGAGGCTAGTGGGGACACAGACAAGAATAAGTAAAATACGTCAGGTGTCAGATGGCAATGAGCGACCTGCAGGAGAAAAGGAAAACAGACCACGTAAAGGGACATGGAGGGCTGGGGTCAAGCGGGAGCTGCAGTTTAAAATAAGGTGCTTAGTTAGAAAAGGCCGGATTTTCTTCAACTCTCACTTGTGAGAAATTTTAAATACATACAAAAATAAATGGTCTAGTGAAGCTTCACTTCCCTGTCGTTTGGCTTCCACAACTGCCAGTCTCGTTCAACCCGCACTTCCACCCCCACGTTGTTTGGAAGCAAACCCCAGATGTCTCCTTTCAGGGAGGGCATGGCTCGAGCAAAGACCGAAGGAGACCAGGAAGCCAGCTGAGGAAGCCAGCCGCATCGCCGCTGGGAAGACAGTAGGCATTCCAGGCAGAGGGGACAGCAAGTGAAAAGCCCCGTGCCCGGTCTTCGGGAGACCAGACTCCCATCTCAGCTTTGCCCCTACCGGCTGTGAGTCCCTCGGTGGCTCTGAGCCGCGGCTTTGCCGTCTGCAAAATGAGGCGGATGCCCTTACTCTGCGGGGCGCCGGGGGGGTGGGGTGAGGGCCCTAGGAGTGTTTCCTAAGAGCAGAGCCATGCGGCCAAGTCAATGTCTCCTCGCAGGCGGTCTGGCCCTGGAGGGACTCGGTGACTTGGTAGAGGTGAGACAAGGCCCTATGGCCCCCAAGACTAGATGGAGGTTAGAACTGGGGTCAGGGGCAACTCCTGAACTCAGTCTGGCAGGCCACAGGGAACTCGTCTGCTGGCCCGCCCCTCACTCCCACCCCCCATGGATGGCCGACGGGGTCCCAGGCTGCTGGAGACAAGTGAAGGGCCGAAGGCTGAATTGCCGGCTGTTTTGGAGGAAGCTTGTTCCCTATAAAGACCCTTATCACCACCTCCACCTCCCTCCCAGGGTGACTATCACCCAGAGTGGCCTTTCCTGTAGGACACAAAGAGACCCTCAATTCCCACCCTTTAGGCAGGATAATGGGCCATTCACACTGAGGGACCCCAGCCCCACACCTGGACCTCTCAGGCAGCCCCCAGAGCCCCATTGTCCCAGGCTGCCTTACAAGGGCGTCATTGGCAGGGAAGCCTGGGCCCCCAGCTGGAGCACTCCTGGCCCTTCCCCCACCTCTCCAGCTGCCCAACTCGGGGCTTGATCTGGGGGGAGGTCAGCCTGCCATTCACCCCACAAGTGCTCGCTCTGAGTTTCACTGCTCTCCACGTCCTCACGGGGCAGTGGGAAAGTGGGAGGGGGTAATTAGGAAAATCATTAGCGCTGGGAGGCCCATCTGAGAGGGATTATGGGATTAAAACCTTCCAACAAATCTCTCCTGCACGAAGTTGTGGTAGGGGTTTTGTTTTTAGGATTTTTTTTTTCCTCTTATTTTCCCCTGGGTTGGGGAGACCAAAGTCTTGGTGGATCCTTCCTTCAAAAGCTGCAAATAAAAGTCAAGATGTTGAAGTACAGATGGAGAAAAAGAGGGGGGCTGGAAGCAGGTGTGAGGGCAAGAGTCCCTTCCCAAGCTTTCCTGGGCCACCTTAGGCCACTTCTGGGGCATGAATGGGTGGGGGAAGGGGCCAGGCTGGGCCAGAGGGGAAACCCAGATAGGCCTGCTGAGAGCCAGCAGGCTTAGCCCTCCCTGCCAGGTCACCTACCGCCTCCTTCAAGTCCTAGCTGAGGGCTCAGGAGCCTCTCTTGCCCCTGATTGGGTCCAACTGAGGCCAAATGGACCAGGGGGCAACTTGCCATTCACCCTACTCTAGTAGCCTCGGGGTGGGGGTGAGCAGGTAAAGAGGGCCCTCCAGGGAGGGGACAGAACTACAGGAAAGGCCGCAGCATCCAAACGTGATGGGGTTCCCATTATTTGCAGGGGACAACGCACAGCCGCTGGCTTCACGCAGTGTCCGGTTGGGGTGAGCGTACTCAGGGCAGCTCCCTCCAACACTCTGTGCGATGGGCTGGAATACGGAAGGGGTGAGGGCGCCTTCAGAGATGGCAGACCTCATCCAGTCTGCGGGGATTAGGGACAGCCCCCTGTAAAAAGTGACTACATTTTATTTATGGGAGTACTCCGAAGGCCTCGCACCTGGCAGGTGCTCAGTAATTGCGAGGTACGTGTCCCACTCAAACGCGTCACCCCCTCTTCACAGTCTCATTGAAACAGTCCCCTGACCCCAGGAAAAATTCAAATACTCTATTACCCTTCTGAAAGCAAAGGGGAACTGTGGAGGCACCAAAAGCTTTGGGTGCTGGAAAGCAGAGGTACACATTAGAGTGTACACCCCAACTCTCCCCTGAGCCTTCGTGTGCTCCATCTGACCTGCTCCCAAATGTCCTGGGGAAGAAAGATACGGGCATCTGGCTCACACAGTCCCTCTCGTACGCATGCCCAGGCTGGCTTCCCTGGTTCCAGTGTGGGGCTTCTTGAAGTGAAGGGTGCCCCTCCACTTCTCCAGAAGTCTCAGCGAAACCCCCTTCGAGCCTGTGTACCCACCCACCCGTGCCTCGAAGGGCCTGAGGCAACGTGGGGCAGGCGATGGCCAGGAGCAGCCCCTCCCAAGATGGAGGCAGGCAGAAGCCACCCTGGAGGCTGTACCTGGCCAGTGGTTCGGGTGGTAGATGCTGGCAGTTGCAACCTGCTACAGCATTAATAATTGAGCTTATTAATGGTCTTAATTAGCAACCACCAGCAAGGAGTCCAGTGCTAATTCCAGCAATGATCAAGGCTGAGGGACGTGGACGGGAAGGGTAGGTGCAGGATGGGTGGCTTGCAAAGAGTGTGTAGTGCTGGGTCCAGCTGCGGCAGAAGGCAGCCTCAGTGGCCAGAGAGATGGGAAGAGCGGGGACCCTGCCCCTCACCAGTTTCCACACCAGGGCTCCTTTGCTCCCCCATGGCACAGCCGCCTCCGGTGGCGTTGGGACGAAATGAAGTGTGAGGGATCGCGGGGAGGAGGGGAGACCTGTCAGTGCCTCAGAGCCAGAATTCAGGCAGCAGCCCGTGGGATGAAGGCAAGTCTGCAAAAGTTCAAGTGCAATGAGCTAGAAGGGGATTGGGAACAAGCTCCACAGTGTCCTGGAGCCGCATTCCTTGCTCTGCGGAGACGGAGATGGATGGAGCTGAGCTGGGAAGGGGGGACACTGGAGTGTGAGTGTGGGGCGGGGGGTGTGGGGGGCAGCTTCTTCGGTTAAGGATTCTCCTGCCAAGAGGAGCAGGGTGGGAAAAGCAAGTTTAAGAATCCAGACAATGTCCAGGCACAACAAAGCCCACTTCCTCTCTCAGCCTCAGAGCCAAGCTGGCTGCTTGGGTCCTGCCTAGGCACTCAAAGACCAGCCAGCGCAGACCCAGAGGGCCCTGGAAATACAGGCCAAAGAGAGAGGGATGAAGTGGGGGAGGGCGGAGGGGTCAGGCAGCTGGAGCTCTAGCCCTGTGTGGAGACATGCGAGGATGTGGGTTTGGCTTCTTTCTGAGGTGGCTCTCAGGGACGAGCTTCCATGAGGCTGGGGGCCCCAGATTAGAATGCTTTGAGCAGAGACCCAGACAAGAGGGCAGCAGGGTGAGAAGCTGCAGGAGGACCTCCTCCGAAGTTGGGGAGCGGGGTGGGCAGAGCTCTAGCTGCTTCCTGGCACCATGTGTCAATGCTTCAGCGCCCAGCCCAAGTCCCCCGGCCCCACTTTTATCTAACAGTCTCGCAAATGCTCTCCCAGGAAGCCAGGCTGCACTGCCCGCACTGCACCCCAACTTCCTTGTAATGGGGATGTTGCACCTGGACCCTCAACCCTGAAAGGAAGAGGTAGCCAGGACCCCTGCCTCCCCTGCCAGCATCTTCTCCCTCCTCCCTCATTCCGCTCTCTCCTGTCCTGCTAGACTGCAGACCTAACTTTCTGGGACAGTTCTTACTTTGGTGTTGCCCTGATTGATTTTGCCCCCACCCCAAACCATTCTGAGGCCTAGAAGCATCACTGCACCATCTCTGAAACAACTTCCCCCTGAGCGCGTCAGCCTTTGATCTAGTCTTCGAGAGCATGTAGGAAGCAGGGACTCGGTCCTTCGCTGCAGCGGGTCTCAAGCCCGTTTACAGGAGCTCAGGCGGAACTGTCCGAAAGCAGGGCCACCTTCCCGGCTCAGAGGGACTCGACTCTGCCCCGAGCACAGAGCCCCTTGCCCTCTGTCCAGGTATTGTCCTCCAGTGTTGGACCAGTGCCATCTGTCAGATGGACACGGGCTCGTGGACCGGGGCAGAGGGGCTCGAGGCCTGGGCGGGTCTTGCGCTCAGAAGAGAGGGTCCTTGAGGCATCCGCCCAGTAACCGCCCTGGGACCGCCGGGAGTACTTCCCCGGGGTTCGGGAAGCGTGTGGCTCCAGGGACAGCTGTGAGAGTCCACTGGCTCGAGGCCTCGTGGAAGAAGACGGGCCGAGCTGCGGGGGGCGGGGGGAGCAGGCAGGGGGGCGGGGAGGGCGCGCGCCGCGGGCCGGGGTAGCCTCCGAGAGACGGAGCCGCCGGGGCAGGAAGGCCCGCCGGGCAGGGCGCCGCGCAGTGCGGAGGGGCGGCCTGAGCGACTCCGCGGGAGGAAGGGTCCGCTCCGAGGCCGCTCCGCCGGCCCCGCGGGCCGCGGCGGGCGGGCGGCGCGCAGACAATGGCGCTCTGTCCCGGCGGCGGCGCTGCGGCCGCGGCTCATCCCTATGCAGTGGCCGCCTCCCCCGCGCCGCCGGGCCGCCCGCCCCTTTCAGGCGGCGGAGGCCGGGCGGCGGCGGCGGCGCGGTTCTCACAGGCCGCGGGCATTTGCATAGCCGGCTCGCCGTCCGGAGACATTGGCTCGCATTGTTCCCCGCGGCTCCGGCGGCGGGCGCGGCGGCCGGGCGCTGGGCGGCGCGGGGACCGGCTGCGGGCGGGCGGGCCAGACAAAGGAGAGGGGCGCGGGCCGGGAGGCGGCGGGTGGGGAGATGCTCGCGGTGGGAGAGAATATCGGGGTGAGGTAGGGGGCCGCGGCTGCCGGGTTTGTCTGCCCGGGGACGGCCACCACGCCCCACTCGGACACCCATGCCGTGTCTAATTCCTCCCCTCGCCGGGGCCGCTGCGCGCCGTGATGTGAATCCCAATTGGGGGCGACGGGGGTGGGAACTGATCTCGGCCCTTTCTCGGGCCGCCGGCGCTCAGAGCGCGGGTCCTCCAGAGGTCACGGGGGTAGCTCCTAGCTCCTGGCCAAGGGGGCTCTGGCCACACAGGCACAGGAGCACCCGAAGCCCCTGGGGACCCCGGGTCTCCTATCCAGAAGTCTAAGCAGGTGCCGCCACCCACACACGCTTGTGCCGGAACGGCGGCTACTTCCAGAAACGCTGCTCTGGATGCCTCTGGCTCTGCTAGCTTCACTGACTGACCTCAGTGCAGCCTGTCTCTCCCATCAGTGGGGCCCTGGGAGACGAACAGGGACCCGGTGTCTTCGTCCATCATTGTCCCCAGAGCTCAGACACTGGGCTGAACAGGCAGACTTCATGAGTGGGCAAGTGTGTGGC
Source organism: Micronycteris hirsuta (assembly GCA_004026765.1). Lineage (NCBI taxonomy): Eukaryota > Metazoa > Chordata > Mammalia > Chiroptera > Phyllostomidae > Micronycteris > Micronycteris hirsuta. The sequence continues at coordinate 26,419 of PVJI01002806.1, read as the reverse complement.
CGCCCTGCACGGAGAGAAATGATGGCGGTGATCAGGGGGCTGTCCCTGAGGGCAGAGGCCTCATTGTCCTGGGGTGTGTGTGGGGGGGTGAAGATGAGCCCCCTCGGCCTCTGTCCCTGCCATCTTCTTGACCTGCTCATTGTCACCGTGTTGACCCAGCTTGAATGGGTGACCCACCATGTGAGGACTGGCAGTGCTGACCCAGAGATGACAGAGAAGACGGAGGAAGAGGTTGGGTCTGGTTCAGCTGAGGGCTGCTGGGTACCTGTCTGTGCTGTGCTCTGAGCTCGCTGCCTGAAAGCAACATGGGAGGACTGCCCCCACACCCAGATCACGAGCGGAGTGATGGCTGAGTTCAGTTGAGTGGAATAAGCCAGGGATGGCCACCAATGTGCTGGTCACTAGAGGCAAATTTGGGGGAGGAAGAGAAGGAAATGCAGAGCGAAGATCCAAGGGCCTGTTTCGGGAGAGTTCAGCCCTGGACAGAGTCCCCTGAGCCACACACCAGAGCTCAGCAATGCTTCCCAGGCCTCGGAAGGCCTCATGGGAATGGCCGCTCAAAGCCACCTGGGTACAAAGGATGCAGGGCCAGCTCCTGTGGGGCAGCAGCCACTCTGTGTGGCCTTTTCTCTCTTGGAATCTGGACTAGTCACTGCCCTCCAGCAAAGAGGGCGCAGTTGTCCTTTCTCTAGGAGCCGCCCTGGATTGAGATGGGAGCAGTGAAGAAGGAACCAGCAGCAGAGGGAGAGGATCAGGTCAGGAATGTACATGCCATCGATAAATGAACAAGTATAGCTTCCTGTACCCAGAATGAGTTGGATCAGGGAGGGGTCGCATTCTACCCTTGAATCTTCCTTTGCCTGAAGTCTTTCAGATCTCTGAGGGCTGCTTGGGGAGATTCGGGGCAGAGTAGATGGGCAGGACTGGGAGCTAAGGCCGCAGACAACGGGATGGGGGCTGGGCCTCAGCTCTCTCAAACTCCTTCCGTCCCAGCAGGGGCTGACAGGACCAGGAACTTCTCTGCAATGTCAGCTGTCATCCTTCTGCCTCAGGACCAGAGTCTCCCTGACTTTCCCACCCCAGCCAACACTGGGCAGGGAGGCTGCAGAGAAGGGAGGGGCTGGGGGGGGGGCGCAGAGTTGGGCTCTGGGCAGGGATGGTTCCCATGCAGTGCTTGTCCCTCAGCTGCCCTCCTTGTTCCTCTCCCCTCTCTTCAACTCTGTGCTTGGCCTCTTTCTGCAGCCAAACTCAGTCCTGCCAACCACAGTGATGGTGGAGCCTAGTGCAGGCACCTCCTATCCCTGTCCTGGGGTCAGGCCCTAGAAATCCCTCCACTGCCTCCTGGGGTCCCTAGATCTGAATGGGTCTTAGTCTTGGGGAAGAGAGGTCTGTAGTGATGCTCAACTCCTGCCAGAAGCCTTGGGGAAGGGCAGGAGAGGGCAGAGAGGGGTCCCAGTCCTTCAGGGTTGGGAAGGGAGCTCCCATCTACTGGAGGGATAGATTCTCTGCTTGGATAAGATATGAAAGCCCTAGCACCCACCTGGCATATAGTGGGGACTGGGAGCTAAGGAAGATGTGTCATGAATGGTGAGGACCAGAGTGGAAGCAGACAGGAAGGCAGTTAGGCTATAGGAAGGACTTCCATTCTTGATAGAGGATGGAGGGGCAGAAAAGCCGCATTTTCCTCTGCTGGGTCTGGAGTGCCCTCTGGTGGTCAGATGACTTGAGGCTGCCAGAGGCCCTGGACCTGTCTCCCCATCCTCAGAGGCGACTCTCACGGTTCCTCAACCCCTCAGGCTTGGAACAGAGACATCAGGCGGTGTCTGGCTGCTTCCAGCTTCTGAGGAGTTAGTGGCAAATAGTTCTTTATTCCTCTCTTAGGCCCTGCGGCTGCCTCCTTCCTACTCTGCTCTGAAACCTCCCAAGTTGAGGGTCTCAAAGTGATGGCAGTTCTGGAAAATTAGAACTCTCCAGCAGCCCGAGCTATCCTATAACAGACACAAGCTTTCTGAGAGGGAGTGAACTCCCTGTCTCTTCAGGCAGGCAAGCCCAGGCTGAGTACCCACCTGGTAGAACACAGCATCCTAAAGAGAGTTCCACGGACCCTGGGAGGTGGAATGTTTCCCACCCCAAGGTTCTAACACCGTGAGTCAGAGGGTTAAAAGAACTCCTTGAATTCCCAGTGCACAAAAAAAAGGAGTCAGAGTCCTTGATGATGGTGGTGTTTATCACCCTCAGAGAGCCAGACCCTGGCTCACACTGTTTAACTGTGCGATGTTGGACCAGTGGATCAGCAGTCCCTTGGTGCTTTGCTTGCAGGTTGTGGGGTGGTGGTGAGGCTGCCGGGGGGTTCTTCCCCCACCACGACCAGTTACAGCCCTGCTCCTCCACCATCTCCCAGACCTTCTACAGTCCTTCCCCTAGTGCTGCCTGTGGAAAGGAGGCTCCTCTGGCTTGTGACTTCTTTCCTGCAGTAGGAAGGATGGGAGCTACAAAATAACTTCCCAGTTGTAGCCAGTCATTATCTTCTAAACGGAGAACATCCTCTCAAGGGAAGCAAGTTAGGCCTGAGTGTCTGGTTCCTCCCGCCTCAGAGGTCCCTGGGCTTCATCCTCATGCTCCCCAGGCACCTGGAGGGCAGGGGTTGGGGAGCAGGTGAAGGGGTAACTCCAGGGGGCTGGATGCCACAGCTCAGGAGTATACCCCAGAGGAGAGTGAGGGGGCAAGGAAGGAAAGAGGCAGGCTGGATCACAGGAGGCGAGGCAGGGCAGGAAGACAGGGCCCGGTGGGCCTGAGGGGTGGCTGCTCAGTCTTACCTCCCAGTAAATCTGGTCCTCATAACACTGGGAGTCTGGGGGCGCATCCAGGAAGGGCAGCTTCAGTAGAAGCCCTGGTGGTGGTGGTGGGGGGGGGATGTGTGAGACTTTTTCCTGTCCCCATGGCAGAGATGCCACCCAGTGACACAAGGCACAGAGGAGCTGAGCTGGGAGGCCTGGGGTCGGCATGGTGCCTAGCCCAGGCGAGTCACAGCTGTATTTGTGGAGCTCCTACTGTATGCCAGGCCCCGTGCAAAGGGCTTGACAAACGTTGCCTTCCTGAGCAATCATAGCGATCCTGAAGATGAATGAGATTCCTCTATGGCAGAGAAGGAACTAAGGTTCAGAGAAGTTAAATCATTCATTTAAGTTTTCCGCGGTTGGTAATGAACCAAATAGTGATTCTGTCATGAACCACAGCTGCTGAGCTGTCTGCACCCCTCCAGGGTAGGAGTGCAGAAAGTGTTTATTAAATAAATAATTAGATGAATGAATGAATTGAACCTTGTCTGAGAAGGAAAATCTTGAGCTGAGAGCCAGGAGGGTGAAGATACTGAATCATAGGTTTTATTTTGAATGCCAAAAGGACTAAGGCCAGAAATGAGGAAGGACTGTCTGACCCCGCATCACTGGGCAGCTGGCCTCCGTGGAAAGTTTTTGTGCTGCAGTCTAGTGGTGAGCCAAGCCAACTTCTTGGCTCCCTGTCCCTGCCCTGGACCCAGATAGATAGCTCAGCAGCCCCTTCGGGAACTCAGCCTGAGGTTGGACTGCCCTCTAGTGGGTAGAGGGAGCAGCACAGGGAAGCCACAAAACCGAAGCAGACCCAACAGCCATAGCCACTGCTCTACCTTCCCTTGGCACCAAGAGGAAGCATGTGCCCACTTGCTCCTCCTCACCTAGAGAAGGTTACCCCTCAATTCTATATCCCACCCTGTATTTGACACAAAGTAGGCGCTCAATAAACACCCGAGTAAATGAATGGCAGGGAGATGGGATCCAATGGCCCCTCCTCCAGAGAACTGCCTTTCTCTGCTTTCTGCCCTCCCTGGGGCTCCTGCCAACCCCCCACTCCCAGCCAAGGTCACTCACCTGCAAGGCCCCCACCCACAGAGGCAAACGTCAGTGTGACAAACAAGCCAAAAAGCTGGTAAACGGCCTGGGACGTGGCGCTGCGCTGGCCCTCAGCTATGAGTGGAAACACGCTGTGGAGGCTGCAGGGAGAGGTTGCGGGGAGGCAGGGTTGGTCGGTGTGTCCCGGCGTGGCATCCCGCAGAGGCCGGAAGGGCCTCAGGAGCCTGGCAGGCTGAGTCTTCTCTGGGAGCCTGAAACACCCTCCCACCCTCCTGTGAGAGCAGATACCTACACACCCTTCAAGACTCAGCATGAGGGTCACTTTCGCCTGCCCTCTCCCTTGAGCTCTGATGTGCAAAAATCACTCCTAAGGGTCATTATCTCTTACTGGCCCTTTAGTAACACTATTGAAATCATTTGTTCAATGATCTGCTAAACGTGACTGAGGACCAGGAAGGCAGTCCCCTCATTGTTCTTGCTTACTCTAGTTTCCTCAGCTCCCAAAATGTGGATGAATAAGTGAAAATACACACTGCTTTTTTTTTGTCGGTGCCCAAAGTGGGGAAAGAGTGAGGGAGGTCATTTCAGGGGGATGATGACTTCAGTGTGGATCGATGGGGGGAACTCACCCATCACCGTAAGCTTCATGGGTGGCCAGCCAGGCCACGAGGACCCCCAGCAGGGCTCCAAGGACACCAGGCATCCCATGAAGATTATGAATGCCACATGTGTCTTGAACTTTGAATTTTGACTCAAGGATGGGCTGGAGGACAGGACACCAATAATGAGTCTTGCGGGCCCCTCCTGCCCCGGACCTGTCGGAGAACCCCGTTTGGCCCAGGTCTGGAGAGGCGTCTGTACCGTGAGGAACTTGTACCCCAGTGTGGAGACGGTTCCAGCCAGGAATCCAGCTGCTAGAGCCCCGAAGGGTGTCAGCATCATTTCACTTGATGTCCCCACCACGACCCCTCCTGCCAGGGCAGCGTTCTGGACGTGGACCTACGGGAACAGGGAAGGGCGAGGCTTTAGAGGCCCCTTCAAATCATCAGCCCACATCCGATCCAAGCCCATCCAGCACAGCGGCACTTACTGCTTCTGGAAGTCCCTCCACCATCCCACCTCCAACTCTCCTGCTATTGCATCATCATCTCACACTCTGACCCCACCGCCCCTAGGGCAGTTGGAATGCCCTGTGCTTGTGCCCTTACCTGTTCCCCTGGAGAGCTGGACTTGCAGGGTATCAGACCTCTCCTCCCCCCCCAGTTCTCCCGGGGCCTCCTCCCCATACCATGTCCAGCCGCCCATTGTCCCCGACAAGGGATGACAAGGCAAAGGTGCTGAGGGTGCTCGCGGTCAGGGAGTAGTAAGTGTTGAGGACTGTCCGATGCTGCCCATCCCCCAGCGCAGTGGGTGCAGAGTTGAAACTAGGCCAGAAGATCCACAGGAAGATGGTCCCTAAGTGGCGGGCAGGCGGGCAGAGTGAGAGGAAGTAAACGGCTCCCCACAAGGTTCAAGCTGTGTAACTGCAGGTAAGTCACCTCTCAGCAGCCTCAGTTTCCTCACCTGTAAAGTGGGGATGACGATACCTGCCTTGCAGAGTGAGGCCTAAACGAGGTGACACCCTGAGTGCACAGACCACGGTCCAGGAGGCACTAAAGGCTCCGCTAACATAGCTGGGGAAGGGTTCTGGCACAAAAGGGAGGACTTGATTGAAAACCCCCGAGGGGGTTTTTTTGAGTATCAGGAAAGAAAAGAAAAAAAGACAAAGTGTACTACATTTCAGGCACTAAGCGGGGCACTTGATAGGAACATCAGGAAAATGATTTGTTTTCTGACCTCGATGACCTGTTAGGGAGGGCGGGCCCTGCGGTGGGCAGCAGAGGCCTGTGTCCGGCCTGCGTGTCCTGCCTGCCACGTCAGAGGTTCTTCCCGGGTGGGTGGTGGAGGGAGAAGGAGGAGGAACCAAGGGACAAAGTGAGGGAAGGCTGGGACCCTCCAGGGGTTGGCATGGCAAGGAGGTTGGAGGGACTGCCTGGTGCTGAGCGGTCCCTGGGAGTGGCAGCCCCGCAGTCTGCGGGAAAGCCGCCACACTCACCCCTCGGAGCTCTGAGGGGACGGTTTGGGGAGGACTCAAGGAAAGGGCAAGTGTCCTGTCTAGAAGGGGCTGGCAGGCAGCGGGGAGCTGAGAACGGAGGCTTCTGGGCGTAGAAATCTTGGGGAAACCTTTGGACTTCAAGCCAGACTTATCTGGGTCTCAAAGGGCAAGGAGGCCTCAGCCGCCCCGGGGGTTCACGTACTCCATCTCCCAGCAAATCCAGAGCAAGAAACACAAAAACAGCCTCTTCGTAGGGTGAGAACAAGCACCTCAGTCACTTTTCAATGCTACCCACACAAAAATAATAATACATCGACTTCCTTTCCTGGCTCGTTTATGAAGGCATAGAGAGGAGCGGACGTCAGGCTGGAAAAAGCAGGCGGTGGTGACCGGCGCTCACAGGTCAGACCCCACTGCTCCCGGGGGTGGCCCATGACGTCCAACCCCACAGCCCCGGGCAGGGGCTTCTGGGACAAGCTTCTGGGAGGAACTGTCCTCAGGAGTTGGGAGGAAGCACTAGGGACAGGCCTGGGGTTACAAGGTGGGAGAAGCCTAGTGAGAGGGAGACCGAGTGGGGAGGGCACAGGAGGGCGAAGGGCCATGCGCCAGGCTGTGGGTCTGGTTTCCAACTTGTGGGTGGTGGGCCCTCAAGGGCTGTAAGCACGGATCAGTGCCAACATTTCCGAAAGGCCCCTGGGAATGGGTCTCAGGGCCCGCGTACACCCCAGGGCTGAGTTTGAACAACTGTTCAAACTGTGGAGAAGGAGGAACACAGGTCCCCGGACTTGCCGGAAGAATCCAAGTAGGAAGGGAGTTCTCAGCCAGAACCCCAAAGACTACAAGCAGCACCCTGAGACCTTGCCTGGAAATGGTCCTCTCTGGCCCAGATCAGGGGTGCCCAGAACTGGCTCCTACCCCACCCCACCTTGGCAGGCCTCACCAATCATGGCAAAGAGGTCCGAGTGGTAGACAGAGCCCTCGCGGTGCTTGCTCTTCTCCAGCCGGGGCCTGTAGAGGACCCGTGACAGCACCAGCCCGAAGTAGGCGCCAAAGGTGTGGATGGTCATGGAGCCTCCCGCATCCTTTACCTGAGGGGGCGGAGCTGAGCGGAGGTAAAGGGGAAGACCTGACTCCCCCACCCGCAGTCCCCACCCCCCACCTCAGGGCCAGCCCTGGCCTCCCCCAGCCCTTGCTCCATCCCCATTCAGACTCACCCCCAGGAGACTAAGGAGCACAAACTCGTTGATGCCAAACAGTGCCACCTCCAACAGGGCCATGAGCAGCAGCTGGGCTGGCCCAGTCTTGCCGAGCACAGCACCAAACGAGATCAGCACAGCCCCGGCGCAGAAGTCAGCATTGATCATGCTGGAAGTTTGGGGGTGGGGGGCAGTGAGAAGGGGAGTCCTGGGGGAAGGGGCTCGGAGGAGGAAGAAATGAGCCTCCTGAGTTCTTCCCTGCTGGTGGGAAGGGATTGCCTTGCCTCTCTGTGGATAAGGAAACCCAGGCTCAGGGTGGTAGGTTCTGGGACCCAGTGGACAGAGCCAACAGGTGGGAGAGCCAGATCTCGAACTAGGAGCTCTTCTGGACCCTGCCCTTTTCCATGAAGCTCTCTATCCTCCCAACAGCTCTTGGGTAATTAGGGGCCTAAAAAAATGGGGCTATATGGCTGGGTGTGTGGATTGAGGTTGGGGGAAGAAATCAGGCAACAGGCAGGGCACCTGAGAGAAATCAACTGATGGGTCAGAACCCTGTGTCATAAAGCGACTTGAAGCACAGGGCTTAGGCTGGGGCCCGTGGGCAGGTGCCTCTCAGGCAGACCCGGGGGGAGTGGGGAAGGCAGCTGCCGCCCACCTCTCCACACCGACGAGGATGTGGCTGCCGCGGAAGGAGTGCAGGAAGCCCTGGACGAGTGTGGACCACTGCAGGGCAAAGGCGGCCAGGAGGAAGGTGAAGCCCACGCTGCTGAAGCCATAACGCTGCAGGAAGGCCATGAGGAAGCCGAAGCCCACGAACACCATGGTGTGCACGTCCTGGAAGCCTGAGGGGGCATTTGGGGCTGCTCTGGCCACAACCCACAAACCCAGCAGCCATCCTGTCGGGGCCCCAAGCTCTTGAGGCTGGAGCCAAGCTGTCATCCTCCCCAGGCGTGTGGGGCCTCCCAGCCTGGGCCGCCTGGGCCTGGCTGGCCAGCGTGAAGCAGTGGGAACCAGACCATCCCCGATGTCCTCACGTCAGAGCAAGGAAGCAGCGCCTTTTTCTGCTCTGTTCTCTGCACCCCTATTTGCCCTATCTCTGGGCTCTTACCACCGCCTGCCAAAGAAGTCCAACCTGTGTCTTTCCTGCTGCAATCCCTGCCCCACCGTGCTCAAAATTCTCTCCCCCTTCTGGCTTCTCTTCAATTTTCCCTTTCTGCTGGAAAGTTCTTTTTCTTTTTTTTAATTTTACTGCCATTTTATTGTTCATAGTTTTGATCTTATTCTGCTGGAAAGTTCTTGATGTCTAACCAGTATCCCTCATACTTCAGAACCTATACCTCTCCATTTTGAGAATTTTAAATAAAAAAAAATAATTCACAAAATAGCTTTAAATTATTAACAGAGATTACTGCAGGGCAAAGAAAATGAAAGGAGGGGCAGGGATGCTGGCACTCAACTCCAGTGGAAATGATGCCCCCTGGGCTTATGCAACAGGCGACGCTGGGAAGGAGGACTTCACTTTTTAGTTTGTTTCTATAGTTTGAATTTTTTTTTAAAGATTTTTAAAAATTTATTTGTTTTTAGAGAGGGGAAGGGTGGGAGAAAGAGAGGGAAACATCACTGTATGGTTGCCTCCTGCGCACCCCGCACCAGGGACCTGGCCCACAATGCAGGCATGTGCCCTGACCAGGAATTGAACCAGTGACCCTTTGGTTTGCAGGCCAGCACTCAATCCACTGAGCCACACCAGCCAGGGCTATAGTTTGAAATTTTTTTTTTTTTTAAGAGAAGGGAGGGAGAAAGAGAGGGAGAGAAACATCAATGTGTGGTTGCCTCCCATGTGGCCCCCACTGGGGACCTGGCCTGCAAGCCAGGCATGTGCCCTGACTGGGAATCTAACCAGTGACCCTTTGGTTCGCAGCTCACGCTCAATCCACTGAGCCACACCAGTCAGGGCTATAGTTTGAATTTTTTATGTTTCTAAATGAATTACTTGACTTTTTTTTCTTTTAATGGGGTTTCTGGGCAGGGAGATTTGGGGCCTTTTCTGTTTGCTTTCAATTCTGCACCACTAGATATAAAAAAAACTAAGCCACCTGGCTAGTGTGGCTCAGTGGATTGAATGCCGGCCTGCAAACCAAAGGGTCGCTGGTTTGATTCCCAGTGTAGGGCACATGCCAGGGTTGCAGGCCAGGTCCCCAGTAGGGGGAGTGCAAGAGGCAACCACACATTGATGTTTCTCTCCCTCTCTTTCTCCCTCCCTTCCCCTGTCTAAAAATAAATAAATAAATAAAACAAAATAAAAAAAAAACTAAGCCAGTAGAAGTAATATACAGTAACAATGACAATAAGATAAATACAAATAATTTGCTGGAGTATTAGTTCTGTACCCCTCCCCCATCTACTTGTAAACAGGGTTTGAAGCACAACCCAGTGTGATATTCTGCATGCATCTGGGCCTGTTTCCTTTGCCTTGGGTCTATGACACAGTAACACCATGCTCTGTATCTTTGGCTTTCATTGAAAACACTATAGCAAGAGCATTTGTTATAAGCTATTGCATTTGTTATAAGTAAGTTACTGAGAAACAGGGTCAACTATGACCCTGAACTTCCCTTTTATAGCTCCACATGAGAAACTTTTCTTAGAACGTAATGCTAGGAAATGTCACTTTCCACAAGGAACCAGTCTGCTTTCCTGTATTTGTGTGGCAGATGTTTACGGGCGCATCGGGCTCCAGGAATGTAGCTGTCATCAAGCAGCCACCGTCCCTGCGCTCACGGGCATGGAGGGCAGACATCGAAAATCAAAGCTTCGCATGTGCGAGGCTTCCTCGCTCTGAAGAGAACACAAAACTGATAGTATTTCCCTTCTTCCTCGGCTGCCTGAAAGCTCCGAGCTGCATTAGAATCCCACCTGCAACAACTGTAGACCCTTAAGGGGCTCGTTATTTGTGTTCTGCTTCTTTCTCTCTTTTTTAAGATTTTATTTACTTATTTTTAGAGAGAGGGGAGGGAGGGAGAAAAAAGGAGAGAAACAGATTGGTTGCCTCTCACACGCTCCAGCGGGGGACCTTGCCAGCAACCCAGGCATGGGCCCCTGGAATTGAACCAGCGAATTTGGTTTGCAGAACGACACCCAATCCACTGAGCCACATCAGTTACAGCGGCTTTTCTTTCCTTTCTTTAAAATAATTTTTATTTTTTAAAAGATTTTATTTATTTATTTTCAGAGAAAGGGGAAGAGAAGGAGAAAGAGAGAGAGAAAAACATCAATGTGTGGTTGCCTCTTGCATACCCCTAACTGGGCACCTGGCCTGCAACCGAGGGATGTGCCCTGACTGGGAATCAAACCAGTGACCCTTTGCTCAATCCACTGAGCTACACCAGCCAGGGCTGCTTTTCTTTTCTGATACACACCTTTTGTTGTAAATGACCACAGGTCTCTTGTAAAAAGAGGCAGATCACAAAGCAAACAAAATCATGGTCACCTTTTTTGTTTAATCTGAAGAAGCACCAACAAGCCAAAAATTTATTATTGAACTTCAGAATATAATCACTAACTTTAAGAGAAGCAAACATTTATTCTTTTTTGTGTGCTGTATATGGGTTGATAAGAAATGAGTTTACAAGCCCCTGGTAGAAGGTTGGGTGTATGCTGGGACTGGAAGTCTGCAGCTCAGCTGCCAGCCCCAGTGACCATGGGAACTGAGGCTGTAGAGACCCCTGGGCTCCCTAAAAGTCCTCAACACTGTGCTATTTCTCCAGCCCTGCCCGCTACCCAGACCAGCCAGATGTCTCTTCTCTCTCAGATCTTAAAACCCGTTAGAAAAGGAGAGAACATTTGAACTCAGCCCACAGTCTAAGTTATTTTAGGTCTTGCTGCCTGGCCTTTTTCCTCTTTGTGCAAACAGTAAAGAGAATGCCATGTCTGTGCTTTTGCCCAAGGACAGCAGGATGATGGGGGGGCTGGGTCACAGGGCTCTGTGCCCATTACATGCTGAAACTGCTCCAGGACTTGTTTTCAATGGCAATAATATTTACATCTCCCACCCCAAGTTTGTTTGGAATCAAAACTCAATCCCTTATCCTGGCTGGTGTGGCTCAGACCGAAAGGTGGCTGGTTCGATTCCTGGTCAGGGCACATGCCTAGGTTGAGGGTTCGGTCCCTGCTCAGGGCACATATAAGAGGCAACCAATCAATGTTCCTCTCTCACGTTGATGTTTCTCTCCCTCCCTCCCTCCCCCTCTCTAAAAATCAATAAGTATGTCGTTGGGTAAGGATTAAAAACAAAAAAGAAGCCCCCAAAACGTCAATCCCTTGGCTTTTCAACTGGAGTCTAAACATCAAAAAATCTCTTTCAATGGGGAAGATTCCACAAGATGAGCCCTCTCCAGTCCCTTCAGGGGGTCTCTGTGGGTGTGGGATGGAGCCTGGTTGGAGAGAACATAAAGCCCTCTAGAGCCACCTATTGCCCCCCACTTCCCTAACTGCCAACCCCCAGCCCCACTAGATGACTCCTGAACAAGACTAAGACTACGGGGTAAGGGAACAGTTCAAGCTGACAGTTCCCTCCTTCTGGCTGTGTGACCTTGGACAAGCCACTTAACCTCTCTGAGCCTCAGTGTCCTCAACTGAAAGGTAAGGATATAAAATACGAGGAGCAGGAAAGTGAGTGGCAAGCTGGGGAAGCCATTCCTCCTATGCTGTCCCCTCTTGCCTTTAAGGGGGCAGATGGGGCTGTATTCTTCCAGAAGCAGCCATACACACCACTCTAGTACCGGTCACATCTCCCTCTGACATCACACCTCTTGCAGGAAGATCCTGATTCCATCTATTCTAAGTCCCTCTCTCACCGAGCAAGTTCTCAGAGACGTATAAAAAAGAATCTGTCTATACTTTTTACTTAGAACCCTTTCTCATGTTTGCTTTGATGGTCCCTGGAACCCTAGGTTTTTCCTCCTTTCTTTTTCCCATTACTTGCCTAATGGGGTAAGAAGCTTATAATGTGGGGGGAAGGCTGCAGGTAGGGAACCAAGAGACCTGGTTCTAGCCTGGCTAACTTGCTGTGTGATCTTGGGTAGTTACACATTCTCTCTGGCTCTTTTGCCACATCTCAGTACAGTGGACCAGGTGGGCTCTGAGGGCCCTTCCGACAGTCCTCACAGACAGACCCTCAAAGCAGCCACGCCCGTGGCACTGGCCAGTGCCCCACTGCTGCAGCAGCTGCAGAGATCCCTTTCATCTCCCACATCAAAGGGCAGCGGCGGCACCCACTCTGACCCTGACCTCCTCCCCTGGACACGAGAACAGGTGGAGACCCGGCTCATCAAAGCCTCAGGCTCCAGGGACCTCACGTTCCCTCCTCCCCAGTCTCCCCTGACACCAGGGTCCCAAGTCCATAGGGGTGGAAACCGAGGGCAGAAAAAGAGGGAAGACTCCCACTGCCATACCCCTTACAGCAACACAGGGTGGACAAGCTGTTTCCCAGGAGAGTCCACCGCTCCAGTAGAGGGGCGAGAAGCTGGCAGTTTTCAGGCAAGACTTTGAAACAAGCAGTTTAGGAGGCCTTCGGTGAGGCTCAGGGGAGAAGCACACAGGGGTTCATGGCCAGCAGCCAAGTAAGACCCTTGGACAAGAGCTGACCTCTCTCAGCCTCTGGACTGTTCCCTTCCAACTCCCTATCTCTCTGGACAAATGCATGACCCCAAGAGTCTGCCATTCCAGCCCAATGGCTCTGGCTTTGATCCCAGCTTCCACGGCTCACCTTGCCCAGCAGGAGCTGGGGTGAGGGAGGGGCTGTCATCCCCTCTGCCCAGGATGTCTGGGGTTCCGGTGCTCTATGCCCAGTTTCAATCCTCCACCTCACCCTCTAGGTCCTCAGCATTGTGAGCTTCGTTTCGTCACCCTGCAGCTGGGAGAGGGTCAGGTGGGGACAGCCTGCTGCCAGCTCTGCACACAGAAAGTAGGGTAATGACAGCCTGTGGTTTTCTTTATAGGAGACACACTCTGAGCCTTGTTTGAATGTATATCCTTCAAACTGAGGCATCCTTTTCCCCATTGCCCAGACGGTGAAACTGAGACCTAGAGAAGACCCACCCAGGCATTTGTGATGAAGTCTGAGAGATCTGGTATCCTTGGTCCCAGCTGTCCAGGGCCAGAGTCACAAGGCTGGGCCCCCCAACCTTGAGAGGCTCTGTCCCCTGCAGGGGTCAGGGGACTAACCCTCCCCTTCCTGCGCCTTGTCAGCAGGCAGGTGACCTGTGGTGCAAGGAGCCTGGGATGCTCGGGTCCCAGTTCCCACTCCGCCACACACATGGTGGGTGATCATGAGCAAGTCACAACCTCTCTGAGCCTCAGCGTCCTCCCCTGGGAAATGGGCTGATGACCCTGCCGTGCCTCCTTCTCGGGACTCAGGGCTGCTAACCTGTAGCTGGCTGGTAGGTAGTTGCATCATTTTCTCTCTGACTTTGGGAGGGCCAGCTTTGGGGAAGAAATGCCTGAGCCCCACTAGTCTTGACTGCCTGTGTACCTAACACCTGCAGGCCACTCCCCATTTCCCCTGCCCAGACGGATTCTCTTTCCCGTGTTCAGGGTGGAGGCCCTGGGAAAGGCACATTCTCTGGTGCAGTCCAGCAAAGCCCAATCAGGCCAGCTGGGAGGTGGCACAAGGGAGCTTTCAAGCTAGGGCTTCAGATCTGGGTTTGAGCCCCAGCTCCCTCAGTTCTGACAGCCTGCACTTGCACCTGTCATTTACCCTCTCTGAACCTCAGTTTCCCCCCTCTGTCTAATTTATACACTACATGAGATAGTACACATGCCCTCAGCACAATACCTGGAGTGTGGCAGGCACTAGTGAAGAATGTTATAAGTCTGGGGCACATTCATCTCAGAGCAAGAGGGTTACCCACCTCGGGGTAGATCTGGGCACCCAAGTGCCCTCTCTTTGGTGCCCTCGCTCCCCGAGCTCCCTCACCCGAACTCACTTGGGTAGCGAAAGTAAAATTCATTGTCCGCGTTACTGTGGTTGCCCTCGTGCCAGCGGGCAGCGTCGGTTTCGTCGTCGTAGCGGACAAAAACAGCGAAGAGGGTGGCGGTGGCGGCCTGGAGGAGGAGGCACAGCGCGGGGAGCTGCAGTCGCCGGCCCGCGGCGCGGCGCGGGGACCCTGCCATTGGACAGAGGCTACGCGTCTCGGCTCTGACTGCGGCTCTGGGCGCAGGGCGCCAACAGACACTCCTGGGCGGGCGGGACAGGTTTCACCGGAGCCAGACCCCGCCCACCGCGGAGTCCGCCCACGTGGAGGCCTCTCCCACGAGGAGGCCTCGCCGAGGGCCGCACCCGGTTCCTGCCGGGGATGAGGCAGGGCGGCGGGGCCCTGAGCCCCAGGCCTGAGAGAGCGCCAGGGCTGGGAGGGATGGGGCGTTCTGAACCCCAGATCCGGTCTCCCTTTGCCCCGCTGACCCTAGCACTGTTCTGGTCAGTCGTGCTCCTTGGAAATGACCCTGGGAAAGCACTCGTATTCTGCTTGCTGGAGACACAGCTGCTGACCCAGTTGGGGAGAGGCAGGGAGGGGACCTGACGCTTCAAAAACAAAACAAACAAAACAAAACAAAACGGTGTTAGAGGGTGTTTCCCCAGGAATAAGCGGCCCTTAAAGGCCCTGGCCTGGCCCCTCCAGGTTCAACACAAGAGAGAGTTGAGGGGTTACTCAATATTTTCCAAACTGAAAAATCATGATGGAGAATGGAGGTAAAGAGATGGTTCTCCAGGCGTTGATGATTAACCCACCTGGGGAGGGCTGAGCCTCAGCAGTCCAGTTGCTCACCCCCTCCAACCCTCCTGAGCCTCCCATCCCCATTCCGCACCCACCGCAGTGCAGCAGGCTGGGAAGGGGCCCCGCACTGACCCGGGGCTTCACCGCACAGCCCCGAGTATGGAAGGGCTGGACTGCCTCAGCAGCGGAAGGAAGGGAAGCCAGATGGAAAGAGGGTCTTCTTACTTAGGAGTCAAGAGTCCCGCGTGACACAAGCGAGATTTGCATCCCCTGGGGACCTGGTAGACAGTGGAGACACTGTGAGCCAGGCTTCAGAGATGAACCAGATGACCCCTCCCCACAGAAGCCTGGTCCAGTTGGGAGACAGACACTTAGGATGGAATTTAATTGCCATTGGGGTAAATGCGTGACCCTGGAAAGCACAGAGGCTGTGGGGACCCAGGAGGAGAGGCTGCAGAACCCACAGAAGTGGGGATGAGGGAGGGCCTGGAGATGCAGAATTGCTTCCTGTGAGGTAATGTCCACAGGCAGTCTAGAAGGACAACCCTGACATTGAGCAAGTGAAGAACGAAGAGGGACATTTCAAGAAAAGGTCCAGCATAGCCCGGATCTGGCTGTGTGAGTGTCCAGTGAGTTTGGGAACTGAGGCCGGGGGTGGGAAGTCTGGAAAGGCCTTGAAGGCTGGGCTAAGGCTCACGGCCTCTGACCCGTGGGCGCTGGGCTGCTGGAGGGCTCTAAACAGGTGTCAGCCTGGCACTGTGGGTTCTGACACCTGCAGGCCACAAGGGCCTTCAGAGAAGAAAAGCTGAAGGCCAGTCTCAGAGGGGCTGAGGGAAGGGAGGCCTTCTGTCTGCAATGCCACCCCACTGTCTGAGGGGCTGTCACGTTGGACGGGCTTGCGGGCATTTGCAAAGATGTTCAAGACCCCTGCCTGAAGGAAGAATTGCCATTGCCAGAAGATGTGGCCCAGGTTCAGAGGGGCCAGCCACTCCCCGGAGCGGGTGTGGAGTTGGGGTCCTCCTAGGAAAGAACTTGTCCCTTCTCAGGAATGATGAAGAATAGAGGTGACAATGAAGGCCCTGATCCCCCTCCTGGCTTCCCTTTCTGTCCTTTCCGAGCTCACCTCCTCTTCCTCACTCCCAATGGGCTTGAGCCACCCGGCCAGCATGGGCTTGGAGACAGTTGCATTCTAGGTGTCCAACTTCCTGACCTAAGTGCCCAGCCAGTCAGGCGTGGGAGTGGGGGTGGGGTCAGCCTCTGGGCAGCAGCTTCTGGTAGCACCGCTCTCAGCAGGCCATTCAGGCTCTCTGGCCCTCAGTGGCCCTGGCCCCTGGCCCAGAGGCTCCCTACTTGGTCAGCAGGAAGGCTGTTTTCTAGTTCCTTCTGTGTTGTGGTGTGGAAAGTAGATATCTGGGCAACAGTCTTTGGATAATAATTCTTGTATAATTCAGCATCTGGGTATCCTCCCAGAGTCAGCCTTCCTACTCCAGAGACACATCCTGGCTTCCGAGCACTGTTTGGGCATGTGAGTTGCTCTGGGTGGCCCAGGCAGCACCTAGATAGGCCCTGCGAGGGGAAGAGCCTTAAAGAGCTGTAGAACCAGAGGGAGCAAGGCCCAGTCAGCGGGACCTTCCCAGCATCCTCCGGGAGTTTTCTCTTTGACTCCAGCCTCCTTCATCTCTGCCTTACCTGTTGACTCTCTTAGTCTTTCTAAATTCCTCAGGATCTCTGATTTTCCCTCTCCTTTATCGCTCATCCATTCAATCAACAACTGTCCATTCAGTGCCAATCCTGGGCCAGCTCCTGGGGTTCTAGTCAACACCAGGAACAGGGGTGGGTCCTGGAGGCCCCCCTGCCCTGGCAGGTGTTAACCCTTTACCTGGTGGGTTGTGGAGATGTCTAAAGGGAGCCCTCGGAAGGCCCAGGACAGCTGGGCTGGCCTCTGGAGGGTACACTTGGAGACCCTGGGCAACAGTTCTTCACCAACCTGTACGCGAGGATCTTGATGTTTTAACAACTAGTGCGTACCAGCTAGTATCGCCCTTTGGTCCCGCAGAGAGCAAGACCCTGACAATGCTTCCCATCTGAGGGTCCCCAGCCCACCCTACCCCTCTGTGGGCTCCCCTGGCCCACCACCTAACACGAGAGGCCCAGTCCACGGTTTTCTCTTGGCTCACCCAGTGATGTCAGGCTCTAGGTGCCCCCTCCTGCCTCCTCTGGCCCTGGAAGCTCTCATGGAATTGGGGGCCTCGTCTTACTCCTCCTTTCTTCACCTCAGCCCTCCCCCGAGGGGCCCCCGACTCTGCCATCAGTTTTCATTCTGCCTGGCCCGGGGTTTGTCCAATCTTTGACCTTCTATCCCCAGTTTCCAGCTACGACCAGCTGGGCACCTGAAGGGTAGCCAAGGGGAACCAGTGTCTGCTGCCTGCCATGGCCCAGCCTGGCCAGGCCACCCATGGGGACCAGGGCTCAGGTTACTGAGTAACTCAGGGTTGCTTAGAGCTGCCCTTAGTCAGGGTCACCTCCTCCCTCCTCCCTGCTTTTTTGGTTTAGAAATCCCCAAAGCCACTTGGCAACTTTAGTTCCAATGAACTATCTCCAGTGTTATGGGCAACAAAAGAGAAAAGTAGCAAAGCACCAGAGTTGTTAAGACATTTGTTCATTTGTTCATTCGCTCATTTACCACATTTTTACTGGATGACCTTGGGCAAGCTATTGAGACCTCTGAGTCTGTTTCCTTACCCACAGGAGTAATAATATTCCCGTTGTGGAATTGCTGTGAGGATTCCAAATAACCGATGTAAGAGTGCTGGCGTTTTGTAAGCATTCAACAGATGTCATGATTATTACTGTTCTGATTGGCTGAGCAGACAGGACAAATGGGTCACTAACTGGAACACACTGTGGGCACATGACTCTGATGACAAGGACAGATGGAGGGAGCAGACACAGTCTCAGTGCATTTTCCTGTCATCAGATAGAGGGGGTGAGAAGCAGGGGACAGGGGCTTAGGATAAGCTCATTCAACAAGGGCCATCAGACCAGCAGCTCCGGTGACATAACAGCTCTTGAACAGAGGAGATTTGGGAAAGGCAGAGCCTTCCTTCAACAAACATATTGAGCATCTGCTGTGTGCCAGGTACCGTGCCAGGTGCTGGAGACCTGAGGAAACAAGATGAAGCCCCGCCCTGGGGAGGCAGGTCTGCAGCTGGGGGTGGGGCGTGGCGAATAGACGGGCACTCACCTGCAGAGGCAGGTCCTTCGGGCCCTCAACCCACGATGGGGGCGTTTGGGAAGGCTTCTCAGAGGAAGTGGTGCCTACGTTGAGACCTGGCCTAATTTCACAACTGGGATGGAGAAGGGGGATTCCTTTTTGTCTGACACTCTGGTGCGAAAATAGGAAGGAGGCTCTGCCCATTTTCTGGGAGTGGTGATCTCAGTTTCTCCTGAAAAACCACAGCCACTGCGGCACTATGCAAAATCTTATTGTATTTACATACGTGCCACAGTAATAATTAAATACGGCTCCCTCCGCCCAGGGGTTCACCCTTAGCCTCCACATAAAAGATTGTCAGAATCAGTTTACTTGTGTAAATAAAAACGACAGCACCTTGAAAAAAAGTTTGTCAGATGGCAATGATCTCAAACCCAAATTTTTTCCCATTCATTGAACATATTTTGTTTGCATTCCTGCTACGCGCCAGCGGTTGTGCCAGATTCTGGGGGGCTGTCCTCCATCTGCTGGTGAATGTCTGTCACCAGCAGATGAAATGGAACCATGCTCCGCTCTCAGGATGGCCAAGTGGATGAGACGCAGTCTCAGGTCCCGAACACTGAGAGCACCCTGCTTCCACGGTACGATTCTTGCCTGTTCTGCTGGGGGTCTATGGTCAATTCCTGGCCAGTAAAATTTTGAAATGCAGCAAAATGCAGAAGGTAAGAGCATGGCCTTAAGATGAGAGGGCAGCAGGTCAGAGTCCCAGCTCTGTCCAAAAAAGGTTTTGGACACGCTACTTACCGTGCTTCGAACCAGGTTCTCATCTGTTACGTGGACATAAAAGTGGTACTTACCCCACAGGGGCTGTTCTTAGGGTTAACGTCCACAAAGCTCATGACTTGCAGTGTATCTCCAGTGGTGAAACTCACAGTTACAATGAGGAAATTTGAAAATAATTGCTATGGCCATTTCTTTCTTTCCCTTCTAGTTCTCTTGCCGCTGGCCTTAGGAGAACTTTTGTTAACTGCTAGAGACATGGGGAAACTGGCCCTCAGACCCCAGTTTTGGAAATAAAGAGGAGTGAGCTGAGTCAACTCTCAAGTGCCTTATTGGGCCCCTTAGGAGAAAGGGCCAGGAGGGAATCCCAGGTATGCCGGGCTTGCTTCTAGGAACAGGCCACAAGGATGTGACTGCGGTCCAAGGGAGTGGGCCAAGGGGAAGCCACATGCCCACCCCAGCTCCTTGTCTTCGGTTCTCCCAAGGATTCAGACACAGCCACTGAGCCAACCAAAACTGCACGGTGTGCTAGACAGACCCGGAAGGCTGTCTCATGTCCCACTGCTTTCCTCTGCCAGAAGCTGTTGTCCAGGTATCCTGGGATGGGACCATTGCCCCCTTTCTGCCTTCCCCAAACATAAGTGACAATTTTTTAAAAGATTTTATTTGTTTTTTTTTTAATTTTTTAGAAATTTTTAAAAAAGATTTATTTATTTATTTTTCAGAGAGAGGAGAAGGGAGGGAGAAAGAGCAATGTATGGTTGCCTCTCACATGGCCCTCATTGAGGACCTGGCCCGCAACCCAGGCATGTGCCCCAACTGGGAATCGAACCGGGACCCTCTGGTTCCCAGCCGGTGCTCAATCCACTGAGCCACACTGGCCAGGGCCATAAGTGACACTTTTTGATGAACACTTCTTTTCTCTGGAAAGGGAGCAGCTGAGTGGAAATGTTTTTCGCATACAACCAGGAACAGAACAATTGTGAAGGTTAAAAGCACATCTTGTGTGCCCACGGCCTTGCGAGGGACCCAGCACGGCAGGGTGGGAGGAGCTGGGGTGAAGGTAGTGAGATGGGTCCTTCGGTCTGACGGTCTGACGGTCTGGAGGTCTGACGAGAGGAGCTGGCTCTAGGTAGCTCCTGGATGCAGAATGGGATCAGACTGGACTGTGAACACAGGAGAACTTGGCTCCCTCTAGCGCTTGTTTAGGGACACGGACTATCTGCTCATGGTCTCCCCTCTGCCTCTGCAGCTCTGCCAGCTCCTGAGACACGGAAGAACGTGAGATCCTAATGTTTTAAGCAAAGTCTTACCTATTCGGCCACTCATTTCATAGCTATTTATTGAGCCATCCATTGCAAGGTCAAGCAGGGCCTCCTTTCAACCCTGTGAGGACACAGCAGTGAACAAATAGACATTGTTCTTGCACTGAGGGAGCCACTAGTGTGAGAAACACACAATAAACACACAGATAGATATGTAACATGTCATTAAAAGTTTACAGAAAACAGAGCTGAGTGAGAGGACAGAGTGGCAGGGCGGCGATTGGACTGTATTGCTAGGGAAGGCCTCAGGGGAGATGGGGAGGAGTGGGGGGGCTCTCACAGACTCTGAGGCAGCGGGAACAGCAATAAGCTGACCCTGAGGAGGGATAGGGCAGCCTGGCTAGAGTGAGGTGAGCACACGTAGGACTTTAGGCCCTGGTAAGGAGTTTGGACTTAATTGTAAGGATTATGGAGTGCAAGTGAGGGGTCAAAAGCAGAGGAATAATGTTATCTGATTAATTACTTTAAAGGATCCCTCTGGCTGCCTGGGGAGCGTGGGCGGTAGAGGACAAGTGGAAGCAGACAACCAGTCCGGAGCCCGCTGGGACAATCCAGGCCACAGCTGTGGTACTGGTCACAGCGGGGGCGGTGAGAGGCAGTCCGGTTCTGGGTATGCTTGGATGGTAGAAGCAACGGGATTTGCTGAAGGATTGGGTAAGAGGGGAAGAGAGAAAGGAACTGTGATAGACGGAACCGTGTCCTCCTCAGATGAAGCCCTACCCCACACTGTGATGGTATTTGGGGATGGGGCCTTTGAGAGACAGTTAGGTTTAGATGAGGTCATGAAGGTGGTGCCTTCATGGGGGGATTAGTGCCTTTCTGAGAAGAGGCACCAGAGAGCTTCCTGACTCTCTTCTGCCATATGACACAGTGAGAAGGCAGCCATCTGCAAGCCAGGGAGAGACCTCTCCCCAGAGCCCAGGCACACTGGCACTTCCAGCCTCCAAAATGAGAAAATAAATTTCTCTTGTTTAAGCCACCCCATCTACGGTATTTTGTTATAGCAGCCTGAGCTAACTGACTAATACAGGAGTCAAGGATGGTGCCCGGGTTTTCACCTGAGCCGCCGGGGGAACGGTGATGGTGTCGGCCAAGCTGGGAGCACCGAGAGTGGAGCAGGCCCAGGCAGTTAGGAGTTCCATTTCAGGATATACGAGGTCTGTTCAGAAGGTAACCAGCCATGTAATATGAAAAACTTTATTTTCAAGAAGATAAGACACAAGAAACATTGTACATAGGACAATGATATCTCAGTCCTCTTCAAAGCAGGCACCTTGCCACCTCAAACAGTTCTCCCAATCGCCATCAGCTGCCCTGTTGTGTTTTCCTGAATCTCATCGACGGTCTGACACCTCTTCCCTTTCAAAGGCGATCTTAGTTTTGGGAAAAGCGAGAAGTCACAGGGTGCTACATCTGGGCTGTAGTGGGGCTGAGTCACCTGGGTGATTTGATGTTTTGCCAAAAAACTCTGCATGAGACGTGATGTATGGTCAGGCACATTGTCATGATGAAGCTGCCAATCACTGGTTGCCCATAGCTGCAGCCTTCCGAATAGTTTCCACAAAGGAATGTTCAAGCTTAGTGCAAAATCTGATGCAGATTCATTGCTCTAGTCTCTCAGTTATTTTGAATGCGATGGCCACACAGTACACATGCTCACTCAATGTCATCTACCACTCCCACAGACTAGTACAGTGAAGTCATCATTGTGCATGCACGCACATTCCAGTCCACTCTCCTTGGCTGCCAGATTACATGTATTTTGCACAAACCATTCTTGTTATCTTAACAATGGCTAGACTTTTTCTAGACAGACCTCATATATTTGAGATGTCAAGTAGATGTCCACATGGCGATGTCGAATAGGCAATCTGATGTGTGAATCTGGAGTTCAGGAGAGAGATCCAGTCTCAGGACAAAAATCTGGGAATTGTCAGTGTAGAACTGTCATTTAGTTATGGATAGAGAAGAAAAAAGGGGGCACCCCAACACCTAGAGATCAGGGAGAGAGGAGTGCCCAGTGCAGGAGACCGAGAAGATCGACCTGTGGAACTGAGGGAAAGCGGGAGAGGGTGGGGTCACGGAAGCCTGTGTGGAACACGTATTTCTGGAAGGGAACGACCAGGCACTTAGAGAAGACTGAGAACTGTCCATTGGATTTGACAAAGGGGTGGGTTGGAGACCTTGGCACAAACTGTCGCAGTTGACTGGCTGTCATAAAAACCTCGTACAAGGACACTCAAGAGAGGAGGGGACACAGTGCACATATCCTCCCTGTTGAGTTGTTCTGCTCCAAGGGGAACAGAGAAATGGGGCAGTAGATGGAGGGGAGCAGGAGCCAAGGAAATTCTTTTTCTTTTTTAATAACAGGAGATGTTTTAGCAACTAGCTAACAGGCTGCAGGAAATGCAACTCGTCCTGAAAGAAATCAGCTGCAAACAAAAGTGAGAATGGAAAGCGCAGTGCAGTGTCCTGGTGCCTGTGTTCTCCGCCATCATGAGGAGAGGAGCAGAGAAATGCTTTTGAGCAGTAAATGCCAGAATTTACCAAAACCTTTGTTCACGAACCTACTTACAGAACAAAGGAGAATAACGCAGACTAGTCCGCAGAAGAGTCAGAGGAAAACATATTTCTAGCAGTTTGCTTGTTGCAGCACGAGTCACGGGCCCCAAACCTTTCAATCCTAGTGACGAGTTTCAGAATAAAGTAGCAATGGCTTAAATCTCCCACAGCTTCCCCCCAGTCTTAAAGGATGCTTACAATGCACCGTGCTGTAAGACGTAGTGTGATTGAAAATCCTCAGGAACGATTTCCATTTCTTGAAGCATATATACCAGGAGCTAAAGATGAAACAACTTCAGAATGAAAAGAAATTGTGAGGATAAATGACTCCCCTGGTGGCTCTGGGAAAGCAGAGTCCCGCGGAGAGAGTGAGGATTCGGGAAACAGGAAACCTGGGAACAGCTGGCTCACCTCTCAGGGAGAAAGAAAAGTGTGCGGCCCTGCTGTGCCGGCTGCAAGGGGATGCGGAGGGTTCCACAGATCTGGGTGAGCCCACTGCCATGGAAACCAGGGGCCAGTCAGTCCCTAGGTGGGCGAGGCTCTCCACTATTCCTGGAACACAGGGCACCTGGCTTCTGACGCCTCTGCACCTTCTCCTGGGACCTTCCCCAAGTCCTCTCAGCCCCAGGGGAGTCTCCCTCACGACCACTCCTTCCGCCCCTACCCAGGCGTATAGGAGCCTATGGGAGAATAGAAGGGTCATGGATTTGGAGCCAAACAAACCTGGATTTGACTCTTAGCGCTGCCCCCAACGAAATGGTTGACCTTGAACTAATTCATCTTTCTGGCATCAATTTCTCTATTTGTTAAAAAAGGGGATGTCAGTACCAGGTTGTCCAGGTGGTGGGACTCTAAGATGATGTCGTGAAATACCCAGCACAGAATAAACAATAAACAGAGCTATTACTATTATATCATGATATAGCATTGTAATGAATTGTTTACATATCTTTCTGGGTGGGCTGTGAACCCCCTCAAGGGCAGGGCCCTATCTAATTTCCCTTCGTGTGGTACCTAGCACAATACCAGATGATGCTGAGTGAATGCTTGTGGAATGAATGAATGAAGAACGAAAGAAGCAGCTGGAGGGAATTTACAGCTGTACAGTCGGTTCCCTGCCCTTGAATGAGCAGCCTGGAGTGTGCCTTTGTTAGCAAACTCAGGGCGCTCACCACTTGGGGATGCTCCATTGGAAGGAGATGTGATTGTTTTATTTACTTGCCGCAAGTAAAGGAGACAGGATTTATATTCAAAGCTCTGTCTCCAGAAGGGAGGCTTAACCAAGGGTTAAATATACTATTTGGTCAATTACACTTGATTTCTTCTTTGCAGTCAGCTACATTTATCCTGTTGAGTTCCTGTCAAGTTCATCCTGTTTACAGTTGGTCTGCAAAATAATGTGCTACATTTGATCATTTAACAAGAATAACATTTAGTAAGAACAGTCCAGACCTTGAGACCCAAGTCCTATCTAACACATCCCATTGCTGAGGAGCTCCAATGTGGTTAAGGAAGAGCCAGAGGGCACATGCCACCTCCAGCTGCCAAACCTCTTCCCCAGCAGGGAACAAGACCCCACCCACACGCAGCCAGTTTCTCCCCCTAGGCTCACAGATTCACTTCCCAGACCTGGACTCAAGTTGTTGCGGTTACTAGTCTGCCCTTTCTTCCAATAGAACAGGACTCCACCTCAAGTTTGAGTCCCTGTCTTTGGGCTGCTTGCTGTGTTTTCCCCAAATGGCAGCACTGGAGGCTCTGTTGGGATTTACACCTCCATCCCCTTCTCCAGATGGGGCAGCTTGGGAGTGACCCTTCTACTGGGCATAGCATGGTCTCCACTCCCACTTCCAAACGAAACGTGGCTGAAAGGGGACAGGACTTTGACTCCATCCAGTCCCCAGCATTGTGGGGAGTCCTATGCAGATCTCTACCCAGGAGGTTCTCCTCTGCCCCAGCTTCTGACTTCCTCTTCCTCCTGCTTTCTCTGCAGACCCTCTGCCGGGTGGCAGTGGGCCACCATGTTGGAATGAAGTTAACCCACTGGCTTCCCCTTCCCCCCAAACCAGCACCTTCAGCCTGGGCTTGCAGCTCAGGTTAGTCATGGAGGGTGTGCCCAGGGGCACCTCCACCACAGATGGTGCAGAGGAACCGGGAGCATTCACACCTTTGGCTGGGCTGGGCTCTGTGACAGGTTCTCAGTGTGGTCTTCACTTTCCTTTCATCTTGGCCAGATCACTTGGAAACAAAGTTATCCTTCCCACTTATTCATTCAGTAAATATTTATCTATTTGAGTATTTCATTTTATTAACATTTAAATATGCAGAAAGCCCTGGCCAGTGTGAGTTGGTTGGAGCATCCTCCCATAATCCAAAGGCTGGGGTTTGCTTCCTGGTCAGGCCACACGCCCAGGCTGTGGCTCGGCCCAATCCAGGCGCTACCATCAGGGTCTGCACGCGTATGGGGAGCAACCAAGCCACACTTTTCTCTCGCTTCAGTGTTTCTCTCTTTCTCTTCCTCTCTCCCTTTCTCTCTCTCCAAAAGACAGAGAAAGAGAGAAAAGGAAGGGAGGAAGGAAAGAAGGAAGAAAGGAAGGAAGGAAGGAAAGAAGGAAGAAAGGAAGGAAGGAAGAAAAAAACTATCTGGTGAGGATAAAATTAATAAATACGCAGCAAGTATCTATTGAGAGCCAGCTGTGAGCCAGGCAGTATTGTATGCATCAGTTGTGCGGCAACGAGAAAACCAGAAACAGAACAAGCAATCGCCCTGGTTTTCCATTAATGTGAAACATTTAAATTATTTTTAATTGTACTGTTTTAAAACGTGTCACTACTTGCCCTGACAGGTGTGGCTCAGTGGGGTGAACATCATCCTGAAAAGTGAAAGGTCACTGGTTCAATTCCCGGTCAGGGCACATGCCTGGGTTGCGGGTTCGGTCCCAGTTGAGGTGCATGCGAAAGGCAATTGATGTTTCTCTCTCACATTCAAGTTTCTCTTCCTCTCTTTCTCCCTTCCTTCCGTAAATAAATATTTTTTTAAGATTTTATTTTTATTTATTTTCTTCCCCACCACCACTACCCCCACCCCAGACATCCTCACTTCCCACCCTTGATCCTACCCGCCTTTGGTTTTGTCCATGTGTCCTTTATACATGTTCCTGAAAACCCTTCCCCTTCCCCTCTCCACCCCGTTATTCCCTCCTATCTCCCCTCTGGTTAATGTCAGCTTTTTCTGAATTTCAATGTCTCTGGTTATATTTTGCTTGCTTGTTTGTTTTGTTGATTAGGTTCTATTTATAGGTGAGATCATATGGTATTAGTTTTTCATCGCCTGGCTTATTTCATTTAGCATAATGCTTTCCAGATCCATCCATGCTGTAGCAAAGGATAGGAGCTCCTTCTTTCTTCCTGCTGGGTAGTATTCATTCCATTGTGTACATGCATCATGGTATTTTGATCCACTCATTTACTGATGGGCACTTACGTTGTTTCTAGCACTTGGCTATTGTAAATTGTGCTGCTATGAACATTGGGGTGCATAGGTTCTTTTGAATTGGTGTTTCAGGGTCCTTAGGGTATAATCCCAGC